>VAHH01001140.1:0-14068 GCA_013357305.1 Radopholus similis | reverse complement strand
ATAGGTGCAGAAGGCCAAAATAGGTGAAAATAGGTGATCAAAACTCGAAAACGAACTGAAGAAGGGGGTCATTTGATGTGTTTTTGTGCATAACTCAGCAGCACCTATACGCAGAATAAATAGGTAAAAACCTAAAAATCCCAGCCCTACTAATAATAATAACTAATAAGCATTATTTTTCTTATCTTTTTTCAGAAAATTTTAGATTTTTGTTATGAATTTTTCAAACCAATTAATTGTGGGCAGAGAAAAAAATGGTCAACAGGAAGTGGATTTTTCGTCAAATGAAAACCAGTTAAATCTCAACATGTACTCAGATCCGGATCTGGATAATGGTGTAATTACACTAGAAGAGTTTCACACTTTGGGTCTGAAACGGCTAAAGGTGTTGCGTACATTGGAGACAATAAAAGAAAAATATGGCGGAAGCGGCAATAGCAATGAGGAATATAAAGAGACCTTCATTAAAGTAAAAACTAAAAATCTAACTAATAAATAAATTACTTTACTATTTTTTTTATAAATAGAGTATTGGAGAATTGATGCCTATAGCAGTTGGAAGATGTCTCAGCAAACTTTTGGAACTTGCTCGTAAAGAGGTCCAATTTTAGGCGAATATCCAAACCTTTTAATTTTATAGGACCGGATATCCCACTTCATTCTTCGTCTCGCGTTCTGCCAATCCCAAGACCAATCAGATTGGTTCATACGCCAAGAAACCGAATTGTTTCGAATGCGCTTCCAAATAGAAACGGAGAAAAACATTCTAGCTTTCCTTGAAGCCAATGGCCTTGAACTTAAGGAGGTACGATATAATTATTAAGCCAATGCAAAACTGCTCATTCATCCCAGGTTGATCCATCGGAGAAACACGAATTGCTGGACGATCTCTCTGCCTCCCTCGTACACTCTACTGATTATATTAAAAAAACTGGACTATATATGGTAAAAAGAAAATTTTTGAATTTAAATCATATTCCCAGAAACTCAAATTGCCATATCAACAGATTTGAAATTTTAACTAATTGAAAAATCATTTTATGTGGAATTCACCGAAATACTGGATCTGCTCGGTTGTTATCGCTGTTACCTACGAAATGGATTTGCATACATCTCCACCAATGAACTCGTTGCTTTGATTGCACCTCGATTCCGTGAAACTATTTCTGCTTCATTAGCAAACGCAAGACGACAAATGGGCTTTCTACAGGAGGATGATAGACTCATACCGTTGATGCGTCAAATGGTCCAAGGCAATGTTGCGTATCGAAAAGATTTCGAGTTGGTTTTTGAACAACTATATTGCTAGTCAACAGGGTTTTATTTCCACTCTTAGGGACCCTGACGCAGAGTTCATTACTCCGGACATGATTGATTCACTGGCGCGGAGTTCATTTCCCTTGTGCATGCGCAATATTCATTTCAATTTACGCCGTGAGCATCATTTACGCTATTTTGCGCGAAGGCAATATGGCCTTTTCCTGAAAGTGAGTTGAGCCACGAGATTAAAAAGACATTGATTTGTTGAGCATTTTGATTAAAGGGCGTCGGACTCTCAGTGGAGGGAGCCATTGACTTTTTTCGTGCCGAGTTCACTAAACGCATGGACGGGGAAAAGTTTGCCAAAGAATATGCCTACAACATTCGACACCAGTACGGCAAAGAGGGCAGTAGGATTGAGCAGAAACCACTGGGGTGTCCAACAATTATTCTCGGAAATTCTCCAACAAGTCAGGACTGTCACGGGTGTCCATTCAAGTGAGTTAGAAAATATTAAAATATTCTGCTTTTTATTTCGAATTAAGGCATTTAGAAAGTGCTCGTTTAGCGAGACAATTGGAAGCGGTCGGATTGCGAAGTGGGCAAGTGTCTAGCATTTTGGGATTTTCGAAAATGCACCGTCCTGACAAGGCGTGTTCGCGCTTCTTCGAGTATACGCACGATGTACCCGATCTGGAAGAGCTTATTACGCATCCAAACCAGTACTACAGCCTGTCGCGCAAGACCCAACGGGGCGATATTGGCACAAAGAAAGAGGATGACTCTACGGAAAATAAAGAAATTTTGATGGAGCATTAATTGGTGCGCGTTTGCTGTTTTTCACTTTTCGTTCCATTCACTTACCTAATTTTGATCTCTACCTGAAAGGAATGGATAAAGTCGATTGATCGATTTCGTCACTAAAATAAGTAATAAAAATTCATAATCAATTATCATTCGAATTTTCTATATTGCTTTTCTCTCTATCCACTTTCGATACGCCGCTTTAGATGTCAACATGTGGAGTCCAAGAGCCGTATCGGAAGAGAGTGGCGTACTATTACGACTGTAAGTTGCTGCATTAGTTTTTAATATTCTTTCTGTGCGACACTTGTGGGCTGAGAGAATTCGATTTAGCGAATGTCGGCAATTACTACTACGGCCAAGGGCATGTAATGAAACCGCACCGGATTCGCATGACGCACCATTTGCTGCTGAACTATGGCATCTATCGCTATTTGGACGTTTACGTAATGCAAATTTTGCTTTTAAGATCTATTAAAAAAATCCGATTTTAGAGGCCATTCCCAGCCACTTTGGAAGAGATGACTCGCTTCCACAGTGAAGACTATATGGAGTAAGGGAGAGATCTTTTCACACTTATAAAAATTATTCACTTATGAAGGTTTTTGCGGTGCGCTACTCCCGAGAATTTGAAGCAGTACAACAAGCAAATGTTGAAATGTAAGCAGTTCAATGCTTCAACAATGGGTTATATCAACTTAAGTCAACGTCGGAGAAGATTGTCCAGTGTTTGACGGACTATTTGAGTTCTGCCAACTGTCAAGTGGTGGATCACTCGGTTTGGAATGATTGTGCAACAAACAATTAGCACATCTTTTGCATTTAGCGGCAGCAGTGAAATTGAACAAACAGAAAGCAGATATTGCGATAAATTGGATGGGCGGACTTCATCACGCGAAAAAATCAGGTTCACCAGTTTTTAACAGCTAATACATCGTATTGTCTTTCTTCTGTGATATATTGCGCGATTAGGTAAGCTACTATCTGATGTTTCCTCGTTTTTAGAAGCTTCTGGATTCTGCTACACTAACGACATCGTACTAGGCATTTTGGAATTGCTGAAATACCACAAAAGGTTGATTATTTTATCCGAAGAGAGAAATTTTGAAACAAAAATTTCACATTTGTTAGAGTTCTCTACGTGGACATTGATGTGCATCACGGGGATGGTAGCATTTCCTAGTTTGAATTTAAAGGTCATTTTACCTGCCTCAAAGGAGTGGAAGAGGCGTTCTACACGACAGACCGTGTTATGACTGTTTCCTTCCACAAGTACGGCGATTTCTTTCCCGGAACTGGCGAACTTAAAGTTGTTTTTTTTATCCGACAAAAATCAATCATGCCTAGGACATTGGTGCCGGACGAGGCAGACACTACTCTGTCAATGTTAGAAAAATTGAGAACAGCTTGAATTTTAAGATTATTACGTAGGTTCCCCTAAAGGATGGCATTACAGACGAGACCTATCAGCTGATATACAAACCGGTATCCAACGCCCAAAGAAGAAGTCTATGCTATTCCAAGCATTTTAAGATTATGCAAAAAGTGATGGAGCGGTTTCAGCCAAGCGTGGTTGTGTTGCAGTGTGGCGCAGATTCGCTGAATGGCGATCGATTGGTTTTACCCTTTTTCATTTCGTAGACATTCACCGTTTGAAGGGTCCCTTCAATTTGACACTCAAAGGCCATGGACAATGCGTGGAGTTTCTTCGCCAGTACAATGTGCCGCTGATGCTGCTTGGTGGTGGAGGGTAAGAACTTGGCCACAATTTCCGAATGGAATATGAAGCTAAGGGAAATTCATTAAATGCATAGATTAATTTGATTTTAATAAAGTCTAATGTACACAGATATACGCCTCGAAATGTTGCGCGTTGTTGGACCTATGAAACTTCGTTGGCCGTGAACGTGGACATCCCAAACGGTGCCTTTTTTGTGTGAATTGATTTCAAATGTGTGTTCGCAGATCTCCCCTACAACGACTATTTCGAATACTTTTCGCCTCACTACCAACTGCACATCGAACCGTCAAATTCGCCAAACGACAACACACCCGAATACCTCAGAGCAATTCAGTCAGTGCAATTTGTTACCGTTAGTAGGGCTGTTCTCGTTTTAGGGAAGGCGTCATGGAAAATCTCAGCAAACTTCCACACGTGCCCAGTGTGCAAATGCAACGTAATTTGAAAAAAATAGGACACAATGGGATTTTTTGTTTTCAGCAGTCCCACTAGATGCAATGCAAATTGATGATTCAATTGAAATCGAAAGAGCGGATCCAGACAAGAGACTTTCACGTAAGTTGAGCGAAGGATCTTTTCCCGAATGTGTTTTTTTTAATTGGGGAAATACATATTTTTTACAATTCTTGTGTAAATACACAGTTAACAACACCTAAATAACAAGCCATTTCAAGCTGATTGATTCAGATGCAATTACCGATCGAATGGTTGCGGATCCCGGAGATTTCTACGATGGAGAAAACGAGGGCGAGGACCGCCGGAACAGACAGGAATACAAACGGAGGGTTGACGCGGCTGGATCTAGCGAAACTACACGAGATGACGACATATCATCTGGGGAAGGAACGAAGAGGATCCGAATAGACGAATCTAGACGCGACTATCACGAAAATGATGGAGAGCCAATTGGCGATGATTGAACAATCATGGATCCCCGACAATATTTACAAACCACACATATGTACCTATTTTCATCCATTATACCTATAATACGCTAATACATTACTTTTTACTGCAATTCCCACATTCTCGCATTTTGTAGATATAGACGTTATCCTACGTAATACCGTATATAAAAATTTTTTTACTCTAGGGTAAAGTTGGTGGGAAAAAAATTTAATTAAAGCTGCTTTATTGCTTTCTGCTGTTCGTTTTCGTTCGTTCACTCTTGCTCACAGCTAACCGGATATTTTATCCAGAACAGGAATGAACAAGACAATCACACATCGCCTTTTCAAATGCCACCGGCAACAGTTGCGGTACGTTCTCACGGCATCGGCCAAAACCCAACCGCGCTTAATCGCCGAGGTGCCCCCTCTCACGCAGCTGAGTGAGGAAGAGCTCGCATTGCAAAGTTCTGGTAAAGAAGTTTTTGGTAGTCTAAATTGGGAAGAAACGTAAAGTGTGTTCCAGTGCGACAATTCTCTGAGAATGTGGTCCGACCACTTGTGCGAGAAATGGACGCAAATTCGCAAATGGACAAACGCGTGATTGATGGAGTCTTCGCGAACGGCGTAAAACGCTTCAAAATCCGTGAAAGATGTATATAATTTATTTAACCGATTCAGTTGATGGGCATCGAAATTGAACAAGCATATGGCGGTCCCGAGTCCACATTTTTCAACGTCGCTTTAGTAGTCGAAGAGTTGGCCAAGGTCGATCCGTCCGTATCTGTATTCGTGGATGTGCAAAACGTATGACCAATAATCATACAATGTTGTTTTAGTTTGTTCAAGTACAGACGCTGGTCGCTCCCCTGATAGTCCAATATGGCACCACGGAGCAGAAACAAAAATATTTGACGCGAATCGTCAAGGATTGGGTGCGTTAAAGCAAAAACCCAAACTTCTCCATTCAATTTTTAGATAGGCGCTTTCTGCCTTTCCGAGGCGGGCAGTGGATCGGACGCGTTCGCACTCAAGACTGTGGCAGTGCCCAGTGGCGATGACTTCCTGATTTCGGGCTCAAAAATGTGGATAACCAATGCTGAATTTGCCAGCTTCTTTTTGGTGATTGATTTTCTGATAAATGTGTACACATATCCACCCCCAGGTAATGGCCAATGCCGATCTGACTAAGGGCTATCGAGGGATTACTTGTTTTTTGGTGGATCGCGACTCGAAAGGTTGTCACTCTTATGTCTAGATGTTTCGGGTATTGTCCAAGATAATTTTGTCAAACCGTTTAAAATCCAATCTTCATTGCTCCAATTTATTCAGGAGTCACCGTTGCACGGCACGAAGACAAGCTCGGAATTCGGGCCAGCTCCACTTGTCCGGTGCATTTCGACGAAGTCCGGGTTCCGAAGAGTGCCATTCTCGGCCAATATGGCAAAGGTTTTTGTTTGACCAGACAGACTTGTGTCAAGATTGGACTTTAGGCTACAAAATGGCCATTGAGTGTCTGAACGCGGGCAGAATTGGCATCGGGGCACAGATGCTGGGACTGTCCCAGGGCTGTTTTGACCAGACCGTGCCCTACCTGCAGGAGCGAAAACAGTTTGGGTCGCGCATCATTGACTTCCAGGTCCCTCTCAGTGTTTTGGAAAAAACATTTCCATCCAGTCCATCCAACATCAATTAGCGGACATGGCCTGCGACATAGAGGCTGCTCGATTGTTGGTGTACAACTCGGCACGGATGAAGGAAGCAAACCTGCCGTTCATCAAGGAGGCGGCCATGGCCAAACTGTACGCATCGAACGTGGCCACCAAGGTGTCCAGCAGATGCGTGGAGCTATTGGGCGGAGTGGGCTTCACCAAGGAGTTTCCGGTGGAGAAGTATTACAGGGACTGCAAAATTGGTGGGCACACGAGGGGAGTGGGGGAGGACGAGGTTGTAAATCTTTAGGCACAATCTACGAGGGGACGTCCAACATCCAGCTGAACACCATTGCCAAATTCATCGACCAAGAGTATTCGAAGTAAATGCGCCATTTGCCTAACCCGGGCCAGCTATGTTTCTAAATTTGTAATCAATTTGTCGATAACTCGCCCTAAATGTGTACCGGGACAATGTACAATTATAGAATTAATACAAATATCTAAAAATATGTCTAAAGGTGCATAAAAAAATTCATAATTGTTTTTAATGAATTTTGTAGATGTTTCTACATTTTTGATATTTACTAGATATTTACACACGAATAGACGCACAAAATAACCCCCCCCCCCCCTTATGCGCCCATTTGACCCTGGTCCCGCTCCACCCTGCTAAGCACCGCCCTGATGAACTCCTCCGCACCCATTTCGCCCATCCCCCTGTCCTCCGCCCGCGGCGCACTCCCTTCCCACTCTTCGACGGCCGGCGGCCGCTGCTCAGTCGTTTCTACTTCTCCGCTACAGCTTTCCGTGATCATGATGCGCGGCACTGCAATGCAAATTTCGCACGTACTCTCTGACCAGGATTTCTCTTTCTCATCTGTCACGGTTCAAGCCGAACAGTGTTTGTTTCCCCACCTCTCTGCTTGTTTTGTGTCGGCGGAAGCTCACTTTTCGCGACCGCAGCCGTGTCAATAGCGATCGCAACCTGACTACCGTTGCGAGCAATAAACTGAACCAACATTCTTCGTTTTGCCCCAATCAATGCGCCACCTTGTTCACGCGAGCCAATCTTTCCTTCTCGGCCGCATTTGTGGCCAAATCCCCTTCCCGGGCGTGCTCCACTCTGCGCTGACGTCGCGTCTAAATCGGGCGGAACATCAGTCTCATCCCAAAGCGGATTATATCTCGGCGTACTGATGATCTACGGGTCAGCCATTTCCCTTTTTCGCGGTCCCTCACTCTATTGCCGAAAGTTTTCCAAAGTTTAGTTTGACAAATCAGCACGAGAATGGCATCGCATTATTTTGGTTTGTCCCTCTTACCCTGCGCTGCTCGTTCAGAATGCGCAAATAGCAGGCAATTGCACACAGAACGGTCAACGAGATGATGCTGAGCGAGAGCAGCACCAGTGCCTGTTGTGCACAACCAGACTTCTTGTTTAGCACTAAAATTAAAACTTACGAAGTGAAATCGCGGCAGCGAGGGCACTGCTACGAGTGAAGAAGTCTGCTGCTGCTGCTGCAAAACAGAAGCGCCAAAATGGGGCCATGTAGATGGCGACTGTTGCTGCCGTGGCGGCGAGGTAGACGCCGCTTGGGGCAGGAGGCCTACACCTGGAATCAGTATCGGCGTTTGTTTCCCTTTCTGCATGTCGAATTATCGCGATTCCCCTCCCTATTCCCTGACAGATCTCTGAAAGCTCCCCTACGGCTTCAGCCAACACCCACCGTCGGAGTCGTGCAGCATCAGCTCGGCCAGTCGGCGTCTAGCCCTTTCCCTGAGGCGGTGTCCTCCATCCAGCGATCCGCGTTGCACAACAACCAAGGCAGGGGGCTGATCCCAACCGCTGAAGACGACGCTCATTTTGGCGCCGTCGTCGAAAACGGGAACAAGGAACTGCGAGAGGGGAATTGTTGTGCCGCAGAAAGGGGCAAACAAGCAGAGAAATGGGGGCAGAGGAATGGTGTGCCGGCCGGAATAGGAGAAGGGGGAAAACTCCTTTCCTGTGTTCCCCATTCGTCTACGGCACTCGCCCTGCTTATAAGTGGATTTGGCACTGGCCGCTGTCGCCGTCGGCAAAGCGGGAAGAACATTATCGAGTGTGAGGAATGGGGATGGCGGGCGGATTGGCCAATGCAAAGGCATGGGGACAGGTCAATCGGCGAGGAAATGGGACAGCGCCAAACAAGGGGAAGGCCTAAAAGGCCACAAACCGCAGAGAGGCGATTGCGTTCTGTGATGAGTGTCGGACAATTGGCAAGTAAATTTCACATTTGGAGCCCAATTGTCCCGGACACCCGCAGTTCTGTCCACAAGTTCATTGTTATCGCTTGCGCGCCAAAGGCAAATTGTGCACAACGACAACTCATCAAACAGGGCAAAAAGAAAATAAAGGCCGGACAATTGTGTGTGGCGCCAGTCAGCGCTACCAGCATTTTCAAGCAAATAACTGCGTTTTTTCGCTTTCAGTCTCCATTGGAGATGGGAACGCACAATCTAACTCTTAGCACTGAGCGACAAGTGGGCCTACCTGAAAACAATTGGAGCTTGGCCGGCCAAATGGCTAGAGTGGAATAAATTGAAGGTTGGAACTTTAAGTGTCCAAAAGACTGGAGTGTCAGACACTTGATGAAATGATGAGAGCAATTGTTTCTCGCGAAAAATTGCTCTTCAACAAAAGTGGAAAGTCGGAACTGTAATTATAATTAAACACTAAAAAACTGATAAAAATAGAATGCAAATTTGGGAGTAAAAATAAAAAATATTTTGGCAGTGACGTTAAGTAGTTCTTTTTGTGATCGAACAATCATTCATTTATTGGCCTTGTTTTTGTTTTTACTGCATTTTCGCCAAATAAATTCGCTCGACTTTTTTGTTTGAACGCTAGCACAGAGTGCAGCCAATCGGTTGCTAGCGGACGGACAAGGAAGATGGCCTCCGCCGATGACATCGCCTTTTCACACTTCCTAGGAGACAACACATCATCTCGTCACTCCACTCACTTCCCCTGCCGAGTGACGACCGTCTACCGAACTGCGGACGGAATGCGAACAAAAGACATTTTTTCTCAGAATAAAAATACAGGGAAACACGTTTAGATTTAGAATATTCCGCATCTCCAAAGTTGCGACTTTTGCCAGGGCACGACGGCGGTGCGTGACAAATGAGCGAGCGGCAGAGTTTAGGTTGCGCTGAGAAGGCCACGAGTGCCCCCCCCCCACCCAATTCCGTGCTGTCCCCACAATCCACTTCCCGGGCGTTGTTCTTCCCCACCCCTGCTTTTGCCGAATGTGATGTGTGTGTGCTGATAAGTGCTGTGGAATGTTATTATTGCCGCGCCGATTTACGAGCGGAGCGGACACAACACGACATGCCCTCGAAGAAGCGAGGAGCAGCCACACATCTATCTGGACACTGTGGATTCCCGACCGACACTCACTCATTGATTGATGGCTGGTCTGCGGCCGGCGACTGTAGGGACAATCTGGAACGTTCCATCCAAAAATGAATACTACCCCGATTCGAGGTGTTGGCCAGAAAAACCGCTCGGACCCAGCGTTTTGCCAATTCCCGTCTCATGTGTGCCCGTTGTGGCACACAACTAGGTATGATTTGTTCGTCCCACTACTGCCCCTCTGATCTCATCAATTTTTCATCAGCAGCCTGCGTCCCGCACATATATAAATTACGTGTGCGCTTGGTTGCCTCCTTGCACACAATGCAATGAATGAATGGCACGACACTGGCCAGCAGCAGGCAGGAGTGTGCAGGGGAGGGAATTGGAGGACGCGGAATTTAAAACCTTAATGGCGCGAATCCGGCAAGACAAACAGGCGGAGTCCAATGCGTGAGCATGGTCTCACGCCCTGGGAGGTCCTTCCCTTCCTGTTTTGCACCGTCCGCTGGCCTCTTCGCCTTGCTTTGCTTATTTTCCCGCAATTCGCCTTCGCGGAAGCCCAAAATTGGATTAGACCACCAACCAACCCATCCGAGCGACAGAATTGGCTGGTGCCGCTCTTCGGGAATTGGCACGTCACTGTTGTGCCCTCCCTGGAAAGGCCACTTTGCGTTGGGCCATTAATCCCCCAAATTGCCGGCGCAATTTATCCGCGCCAATTGATCCAAAAATTGCAACAACTTTTTGTTCGATGGTTGAGAGTTCGAATTCGCCTTCTATACCGGCAATTCCCAATATGCCTCTGCTACCGCCGTGCAACTCCACTCACATGTACACTCACTAAAACCAAACCAACAACTGGTCTGAGGTCTCTTTTCACAGATGGCGCCCGCTGGGCCGGGTGCTGGATTTGTACGTGCTGCCGACCGTGTGCTTGTCCGGCCTCTTCCTGAACATTGCGTGCATCGCTGTGTTCACCCAAAGGTGAGCAGTCCGTCCGTCGAGGGCACTCCCTCCCGTGTGAGTGCTGTCCGTCTCCCTTGTCCCCAACATGTCTGTCCATTGTCCTCCTCCCCTTCCCAGTATTCGTTCCATCTCCCCACCATTTCCCACCCAAAAATGGCTATCAGAAAGACTGTTCTGCTCTACTACGCCTCAACAATGACGAACGGCGGCGGTGCGGCAGAGCAGTCGCGTAAAATCTCCACAAGCTCGCTGCGTAAATTCTCACCGGTAGCGTTGCAAAGTGACCGTCGGACGCGCATAAACTCCGTTGGAAGCAATATCGGAGGGAATTGGCCGAGGCCAGTAGAAGGGAGTGGATCAAGGGAGACGGCAGCGGATGAATTCATCGCTGTGCGCACCAGAAGAGCACAGCGGTATCGCAAATGAAGATAACTTTCGAAAAAATTTAGAATTACGTAAATCATCCAAAAGTTATGCTTAAGCCATTTTTGTATTCTTATTCTAATACTTCTCGAAATTAAATCTTTCATTCTTGTACTCCACTCAACAAGAACCTAAGCCATTCCTTGGAAGCGAAACGAGATTATTGTCAGTCGTTTATTGCACTCTTTCCCTCCCTAAGCCATGCCGTTTATTAATTCTTATTTCTTATTAACTTGGGGCGTGTTCAGCTTTCAAATATTTCGAAGCAACTGTTCAGACGCTCCCATCCCCTGGTGCCGGTTTTGATCGTGCTCTGTGTGTGCGATTCGCTGCAGCTGCTCTTCTCGCTGCTGGTGCTCTACTTGCCCGCCCTGCACGACCATCTGGAGATGGACCCTCTCGGTTGGATGGCACAAATCGCCTATCTGGCGACCGGCTCGCTTGCCGGTGGACTGGTTTGTCACTTATTAGGGGGTGAGAGAGAGGCGGAAGTCCGCACTCGGATTGTAAATTGTCGAGTCCATCAAAGGCTACACCATCAGAAAAGGCCCAGGTATTCGCTCTATGCTTCAGCTCACCGCCAACTGCGCTTCCATTTGGACAATGTGCTACATTTCCATCCAGCGCCATCGCGCCATTGTACAGCCGTTGTCCACCATATCAGGCAAGGACGTAATCAGAATCAAGATTTTCAGCTTAAAAGAAGTTTCCTTTTTCGCTTTCTTTATGACAAATTTAAATTTACACAAAATTACGCTCCGACATTTTTAGCCGGCGGCGGCTCCAAAATTGTCAACAACGCACCGCTGCTGCTGATCGCCATGTGCGCACTGTTATTCAACCTGCCAATATGGTTCGAGTTCCGCTGGGCCACGGAAACCATTGTGCTGGACGACGGAACCGTCAAGCACCTCGTATGGCACTCGCGCTCCGCACTAGCCCAAAATGAGACGTATCGATTTTTGGTCTGCTCAAAATTTGCAACTACTCCAACTAACTGGACCACCTTTCTCAGATGCGCAAGATCCTATACCCGCTGTGCGTCTATTTGGTAATTAAGAACACTAATTGCCGAAAAAGGCTTTCAAACCCTATTTTCGGCACAGATTCCGCTGTTGCTCATTTCGGCACTGAACATCCGCATTCTGACATTCATTCATTCTTCCTCGCGTGTGCAATCAGTAGGCCATCGTCGCCGCTTGGCGAAAGAACGGCGTTCAGTGTGGCTCCTCATTTCGATCGTCTTGCTGTTCTTTCTCTGCCACACAGGTTTACCTAATTATAAATAGTATATTAGGGGTGCCGGTGTCCAAAACTTCCGAATTTTGAACGGCAAATGGGACCGAGATGAAATTTGGATTGGAGGTATTAATATATAAATAATATACATGTATAATAGATGTATATAGGTACGTACCACATGTATATTTGTATTTTGTGTATGTGGTTTTTACTTTTTACTTTTTATTCTTTCGGTGGTCTCATTATTCGCCTCGTGGATCTGCGCCAATACGGAAATGAGCCATGTTTCGTGTTCGCCAAGGATCTGGTCAACTTCCTGTTCAACATCAACTCATTCGCCAATCCTATGCTCTACTTCTTCTTCACCAAACAGTTCCGCGATTTGCGAAGTGAAATTTATATAAGTATACTAATTAGTAATTATCCAAAGGGAGGGATAACAATTAACAACTATCCAATGGCACTCTGATTGGATGCAAATTCGGTACTTAGGGAGTTTGGTACTCCCATTTGGTCGGAGATCGGTGGGGGTGAACCTATAACTTTGTCCATATTGGTCGGATCGGCCTAATTCTGGTACCATTCGACTCAGCTCGCCGAGACACGTCGAATGAGCTATAATTTGTCGATTTGAAATTTTTGACCCGAAATCCCAAAGGGTCCCCCTGTGGTTTTTGCCAAATTTGACATGCCATAACTTTGTCCAGATTGGTCGGATCGACAAACCGACACCGGAATCGTGATTAGCACCCCAAAATACCCCATATATGTGAAAAGCAGCGAATTCTGAGGGGGGGGGGGAACCATACTCCCTAAGAACCGCAAATTCTTCATATTAAAATAAATCCATTTTTTAGCCACATGGGCCTCCGCCCAGTCGCGATCCTCGAACATCGTGGCCAATGCGGCAGCTGCCCAAATGTTGCGTCGAGAAAGACTGGCCATGGAACGCAAGACTTCGCTTCTGCGTCACAATGGAATGATAGACAACCTCAACAACAACAGCAATGAAGAATGGAAGTTGAGAGCTGTTGATTGATGATCATAATAAGGGTTTATAAGTTATAACCCAGCACCAGCACCAAAATCACGGAAAATCGGTACTGTTTTCGACGCGGCTCGACGAGCTGAGTAGAATGGTACCAAAATTAGTAGGTCGATTAATTAATTTGATGAAACCCCAAAAATCCTCATCCAAAATTTTCAACCGATTTTTCCCGCAAAACTGCACCCCAACGTAGGTATGTGAAACGGTTTTATGCAAAAATCCGGAAGATTGTATTTGATTTTATGTGGTTATGGATTCAGGTGGCTGAGATTTATATATCCGATCATATACCAATATATGAAACGGCGAGTGCGAGTGCCTAATACCTATCATATTATACTTATTATGTATTTTATTAATAACTGAACTTTGAATGCACCTATGGAAGTTGAAACCTTGAAGCGGGTTAGGCTGGGCTTAAAATTCCATGTTTGAATAATAAAATGGCGCTTTACTAAGATATTTATTAAATAAATATTGGCGTGACGTTATGGTAAGGTTTTGCGTTTTGGCCTTTTGGCTTTCGGCTCAGCCTCGACCCCCGACCTTTACATATGTTACAGTCCAAAGTGGAATTCAGTCCAAACTGGTTTAGACTAGTCCAAACCGGTAATGGCTAAAAATCAGTCCAAACCAGTTTAGACT
>VAHH01001139.1:0-14089 GCA_013357305.1 Radopholus similis | reverse complement strand
CTAGTTTTAAATTTTAATGTTCTTTTCCAGACGGCATGGACAGTGGACACGCTGCACCCGCATCCGAATGCATCCAGCAACCAGGCGGTGCGTACGGCCAATCTGACGTGAGTGTGTGTGTTTGGTTTGCCAGTAGAGTTTGATGCCAAATTTGTTTTGGTGGAGGGAATTTGTATTTATCATTTTGCAGATGGGCAACCCTGCTCTATCTCTGTATGGTCGAGCTCATGGGGTGTCGCCGGTGAGTAGAAAAATAAAAATGCAGACATGGAATTTTACTTTCTAGCTCTACTGCGCATCGCCTACTCTGACATGAGACCCTTCTGGTCTTGGCCACTTTTTCGCAAAAACGGTTTGTTCTATTTTTAAGCGTAAAGTCTTCCTTCCCATTCCCTTTTTCTAACGTCGACTCGACCTTCCGCTGTTCCATATTCCATTGGATGCCGCCCACAGTTCCGCTTTATGCTATCGAACAAGCAGGCTTATCCAGCAAACTATGCGTCCATTTCGATGCCAAAGTATTCTTCCTTACTTTAAAAAATAAATGTTTATTGAAAAATTAGGGATAGGACTACAACTGGGCAATTAGACCGCTTGAAAAAACTTTGCTGCCATCTTAGCTAATTCCTACATTTAAATCAGAGAATTTGTACCAAATTTTCATCAAAAATCACATTTTAATCTGAATTCTGAAACAGTCAAAATGTAAATAACTGCGAACTGGATTTCAATTGCCCCATCAGATTTGAATAAGCGGGGAGATGTAGTTTTAAATTGCAACTCAGTATGGAGTATGGCACAACATTCCGAAAGTCTATTGAGAGTTCCAAATGAACAAAATTTGCAAATAAATCCACCTGAAATTTCGGGCCAAAATTTGAGTAATTCAATAAAATAAAGCGCACAATGAAAACAATTCTTATTTCCCATTTCATTCTTTTTCAGCGCATTCTGCCATCATTCACTTCTTCCATGGCGTCTCCTTCACGGCGCCTCTGGCCTTTGCGCGCATTGCTTGTGCCACCGTTGGCCGTGCTGCTGTCTGTCCCCTCATCGTCGCCGTCCTGGTTCGCAAGCCAGCTGCCGCTGCAGGTCCCTGGCGATTGCTCGGGCCCACTCCGCCGCCGCCCACTCCGCCGCCGCCCACTCCGCCGCCGATCACTCCACCGCCGCCCACTCCGCCGCCGCCGATGGAGGCTATGCCCCGGAACAGTTCTTTCCGCTGTTCAGAGTGTCCAATGCACTTCACCAGAGCGCACAATTGCCTGATCTTAGGCTGCATCTGGTAAGCGTACTCCTGGGGGGAACAAAACGCTCGCGATTATTTCATTAATCATTTTTCTAAGTCCAAATTTGCACCGGCTTTTTTTTAATTTAAAAAATATATTCTCACGAATCCTTCCCAGAGCATTTTAGCGATTGTCTTATCGTCCCGCTCATCCAGTTTCACGTTCCCTGAGAGGGGTCCATTCAACCGGAAGAGGGGCACTTTGGCAGCAACACAGCGCGCCTTGGCCTGACCAACGGCTGATTCAGTGTCGGTACACTTAAATTAATTTACAAAAATGAAGAAAGCAAATAAGGCCGAAAAAATGCAAATTTTGATCAACTTAATCAGTTAATCACTTGATCCCCCATACATCGGCAAGGGAAACCAAAATTTGTTTAGTTGATTTGATTGGCTTTTATGGTTTCGAAAATTTGAAATTTTGATTGTAAGTGTTTTTGATGAATCCAATTTTGGGCTGCTTTGCCGATTAAGTTTGATCCGATCTTGATTATCTTGATCTACAAATGGGGTTCTATGTATATTTTCACCTGCGTCAGCAAAAGAAAGAAGAGCCCTTTGCCCGCGTTTGTCCAGTCGATGGGATGAATCCCCGGCTCCACATCGACCAATTCCTGAATTTTTCCCAAAAATTTTGTGTATATTTAAATTTTTTGCTCACAATCCCATCCGCCAAGGGGATGCCCGTCCCAAGGGAGATCACACACCCGATTTTGGGCTGGAGGCGCTGCTAAAAATTAAACGAACGGTTAAATATTTATTTTTTCTTGCCTGGGCGGCCATTTCCAGTTCGGTGAGCACCAGCTCGTCGAGCGCCACAATGGTGGGGTTGTTCGCGATCAGACCTGAATAATATTTTTTTAACAATTTTTGAATTTGTTTTACAAAATTGTTCAAATTTTTTACCCCCGTCGACGAACATGCCTTCCACCGACAGGAAGTAGATCGGTGCGGCGGCCGACATTTCCGCAGCCTTCCACAATGGTGGATCTGAATTGAAAAAAAATTAGTGAAAATTATCTGAAAAATGACCTCTGGCGAAGCCCTCCGCCGGCTGGCTGCTGGGGTAGCTGCGCAAGAGAATCAAATCAGGCGGAAGCCGAACAGCTCGAGCAGTGGTCAACAGCAAGCTGCTCAATTTAAAAATATATTTAAATTTGTCCATTTAAGAGGCTTACCGCGGCCACTCCACCTCGTTCAGCTTGATCTCCGGGCCGAGCACCTCCTTGAGCAACTCCACCAGTTTGGGCGTGTCATGCGGAGGCAGACAGTTCAGAACCTCGTCTTTGAGACGCAGGTAGAGCTGGAACAAAAAATGTTTTGAATCAATTTTTAGCAGAAAAACGACTTTTTATGACATTGATCAATACTGATCAACAAAGATCAAGAGATCTAACGCCAAAAAATTAGATTCATCACATAGGAAACTGCTAAATGCACTTGGCGTTAGTTCGCGAGAGTTACGGCCCCAATCAAATATTTAAATGCCTACCGAGCGCACGTCGCGCACGCTGTGGCCGCGCGCCAACGCGCAGGCGATGATCGCACCGGTAGAGGTACCGGCCGCGAAGTCGACGAACGGCCACAGCGGCTCGCCCAGCTCTCGCTCAATGGCAGCCAGAATCTAAAATAAAGAAAATATTCCAAATTTAGCTCTAACACATTTTACTTGGCAGGTGTAGATGCCGCGGATGCCGCCGCCATCCAACGACAATACCACTTGTCGAGCATCCGCCCCCTTTTGGGCATTCTTGAGCTCTTCCAGCAGTGCATGCACAATGCGCTGCAATCAAATTAAAATTATTACAATAACCAAAACAATTTAATTCAGGTCGGCGCCTAGATCAAGACTTCCGCCTCTGGGCTATGGCGACGCAAAAGTATGGATTTTGTGCATATAAGTAATTTGAAAATTTTCAAAAAGTTCGAAAGGCGAGGACGACCGGCGCAGCCACCAGGACTGGAAGCGAACCGCGGCGGAAGAACTCGGCACGCTAGACAGTCATCGACAAAAGCAGCGAGCCGAGATCGAAATGTGGGCCAACAGAGCACATGAACAGAACTCGAAACGGTGATCCAGAACACGACAATGTGGCGGAAGGGGGCGTAGGGCAAAAATAAAACAGGCAAAAAACGATGACTCAGCCAAAAAGGACAGTTGGTCGACCTAACGGTTCATCAAATCAATTTAAAATTTAGCTCAAAATTCATCGCCCATTGGGTTTTTCACTGAAAAAATTATCAAGTTGACCAACTCTCCGATTTTGGTTCAGTCGATTTATTTGTCAGTCATTATTTGGAATGCTTTGCGCGCCTATTCAGTCTCATTCTCCATGTGATAATCCATAATTTATTTGCAGTCTGGCTGCTAAAGACATCCGCTCTCCCAAGTGGACATCGTCGCGTTGGACAAACATACACACATTGGACCAAGAACCAGATGACCGTCACGGGCTCTACTGCTACTACCACATCACAACGAAGGTGGGGCGCCCATTTGAAAATTCACAAATCATCTAATCACAACATTTGTGATTTCGAAAGTGCGCGCAGAAAATGGCCATAATTCGCGCCCGTTAGGGCTAGATCCCAAGTTTTATGTAGTACCATTTTCTTGACCCTCTACCCGGGAGACACCCACCCTATCAGAAGCGCCATTTCCCGAACGCGTTTTGCGCACTCCCTCACCTCCATTGCCTGGTCCATAAGACCTGCTTTCGGCGGCGCTGGCAAGAAGATGCGCTGTTCATAGCGCTCCACTGCCCGCTCGTCTGGCATGCGGCGCTGGAGAAGGTTGTAGACGCTCAACGCCGGCATCAGCAATGGCTCGGCGGAACAAATTTTTAGGCAACCAACTTTGCCAACGGGGCATCTCTTTGCACCCGCCGCAATTAGGGCCCTTAGAAGATCAATGCGACTGCAGAAAATTATTTTTTTCCCATTAATGTGGCCTATAGTGTTACGGCCCACCCTTCACCGCGAATTTTGGCTGCCATGTGGCGAGGAGTGTTCGCCTCCGAATTTGCCAGGTTCGGGTCGGCGTTCAGGCTCAGAAGGAGGCGGACCAGCCCCAAATTCTTGGCGGCGATCGCCAAATGAAGCGCCGTGCTTTTGCAGTGTGGGATCTGCACGTCCAAGTTGGCTTGATGGGCGGCCAACAACAGCGTCATGTCTTAATTTAGGCAAAACAATTTGAACCTATTTTCCATTTTACCCATTTTGCCATTTTGCACGGCGATGTGCAGCGCAGTCCTCCCAGAATTGTTTTGGGCGTTGAGCAGGTCCAAACTGTGCATTTTGAGCCTCAGAAGAGACACCAGCGCACGTTTGGACACCGCTACATGGAATGCCTAAATTTGATGGTCAAACGCTAATTTTAAATCATATCCAAATTTTATGAGTTTCCCAACCGTATTCTTGTTGGCATCGCGGCTTTCCAACACCGCAGGACACTGGCGGAGCAATGCGCTGATTGTCCTAACAATATAATGTTAATTTTCAAATCAAAATTTTATCTTACTTTGATGAATCTGCATCATTGCGCATTATTTCATGCAGCGGCAAATCCCGGTCAACCCCATAAATGAACCCTCCGATCTCAGTTAAGGCGTCCACAATTCGGAAATTAAGCCGGCTAACGGCAACGCGAGCTGGCGTCTGACCCTCGCGGTTTACGCTGTTGACCAGTTGGTAACAGCGCACGTAGCGGTCCAACAGTTTGACCATTGCCACCGATTGCAATGCGGCACGGTGGAGCGAAAAAAGAAATTTAATAGTTGTCGTTCATTCGATTTATATATTCATTCATTCATACCACGCTATTGCCGAAACCATCTCTGATGGACACGTCGGCGCCCATGTCCATCAAACGTTCCACAATTGGCAGCTAAATTTGTTCAAAATTTTATAAAAATTGCAATCAAAAAATAGCAATAAATTTTTATTCATTTCATTTTTGGGCAGTAAGTTTACTGTCGCAACTAATGCTACTCATTTTTTCATTCAGAATTGTTTCGCCACCTGTCCAGCGTCCACAGCGTGGAGCAGCGGCGTGCGGATTTCGGGCTGGCACACCACATCGATCAGCTTTGGGTTGTTACTCGCTGAGGCGCCGAATGAAGCACTGGCAAAGAAGGCCAGCAGTCCAACTTCAATCGCCACGTGGATCGGAGGCCAATTTTCGTGATCGGCGACTGTGCGCACAATCTGCTCGATTTGTGAAATTCCAACTGAATCCAAATTTCAATTTACAAATCAATTCAGGTGATCAAACCTGCCAGCCGAAACAATTCGGTGCAGTTGTCGAACAGCGCGCAGATGTGTCGTGCGTACGACTTGCGGTTGGAGCGGAACAGGCTCAGCCATCTGTCGTCTTCCGTTTGGCAAACGACGTGGAACTTGGCGGTGGCTACATTTTGCCAGATGCCAAACGCCCCTTCCACCGGCCGACGCACAAATTGGCACACAAGTTCTGCGCCGATTGATCGGACGCCCAGCGTATCTTGCCTAATTTCAAACAAATTACATTGGGCTTAAACAAAAATTTATTTTAGCTATTTTTCTGCGCAAAACGCCACTTAAAATGACTTAAACACATTTTTACTCTCAAAACTGAATTCAATTTCGAAGAAACATTTTAAATTTTTTTTAAATTTCGCTTACCTTTCTTCATTGGCAGGCTCCAGTTTTTCCATTGAAACAGTTTTAAATTTTGAAGGATACGTGGGGCGCCAAAAATGATATAAAAATGATAAAATTTAATAAAATATTACGTTGCAAAAATGAAAAAAAGCAAAGTTTCAAATTGCCTAGTACATACATAATAATTAATAATAAATAACTAAATCAATTTAATCTCATTTTTATTTCAGTCTCAGTCAAAAAACAGCTGAGTGAGCGACAAAGCAGATTGTTTCGGTCACAGCCACTCGTGGGCGCAAGCGCGAGTGCGAGCGAGGAGCGAGCCCAGTGCAAACTAGGCGTCTCTTTTTGTGCCTGCCTCAACTGGCCGGTCAGTGAGTGAGTGATAGTAGGTGATAGCCGACACAACAACGGCCGGCGACAAAGGGAAAGGACCCCGAAAGGAGGGACCGAGGGCACAGTGCAGCTATAGACTCAGCAGCTCAACATTTTGTGAATTTTTGCAATTTTTGGTAACGGAACCGATGATGTTCCGAATTACTCAATTTCTACTTTTTATTGGTGTCTGCAGCTAAGGGCAGAAACACTGTTTGTTTTATTTTTTCGAATTTTTGTGCAGAATGCGGTGGCCGCTGTACTGACGAGGCCCAGGCCACCATTTTTGCAATTCTATACGTTTTGTGTTAGGTGCAACTGCGGTTGGCGTATTCCGTATTTATTTTCTCTCAATTGGCAAACATAATATTAAAAATGTTGGTTAAATACCAAAGTTATAATAAAAAACGCAATTGCCTCCATCCATCATTTGCAGGCCGAGCTGGAGCCCACTCTGGAGCGCGTGGTCACAAATGCATTGCCGGAGGCGGAGGAACTGGGCGCCGTGAGCCGCGGCCGACGACCATCGGCCAATTGAAGGACGCTGCGTCCGCGTCGGCCATCAAGGCGGAGCGAATGGCCGATCAGCAGGCCCGGCTGGACAAACGGCTGGACGCCGCCTACGGACAGCTGGGCGAGGTGCGCGCCAACTCCAACGAGCTGATCGAGCAGGGCAGTCTACTGGCGGTGCGCATTGGCGAGATGAAGCGGCGCTTCGAGACCCAGGGGCCGCTGCTGATGAGTCGGGAGGAGCTGAAGGCGGAGGTTGGTTGGAGCTGATCCGCGAGCTGAACGGGAAAGTTTTTTCAAAAATTTGAATCAATGTCCAAAAACTTTTAGTGGACTTCAAAACTTCAAAACCCAAACTATTTTTTTTTGCATTTGATTGCAGATCGCGACCATCAGACAGACGCTGGCTGCGGAGGCGCAGAAAATTGCGGCGAATAAAAATTCGAAAAACACAAATTTTAAAATATTTGATAATTATATGAACATCCCCAAATTTTGAAAATTTTGTGCTGCTTGAGCACGTGACATCGAGTTCAAGACGTTCAGTCAACCACGAGCACGGCTAAAAAGATGGCGGACGAGGCGAATGTACTGCGCGGCAAAAGAGGACGCGAAGGAGGTGCGCACCCGCAGCAAAGAGCTGAAGGGCCGAGCGAACAAAATGGACGGCGTGGAGCTGGCCGGGACGCGGCAATGAATGCAAGCGGTGGACGCAAGGTAGAAAGCCAATATTCCACAGAAAGCTAAGGCTTATTCAAACTTAGCATTTCTTTAGCTGATCTGGTTGGTCGCTAAATCTGCGAATTTTCTATATTCGTTCATTTGACTTGACTTGGCAAAATCTATAGTAAAAGACCTCCTCGAAGTTTGCGAAAACTTCGTTTCCCTAACAATAGCGCCCACCAACGATATTAGCTAAAATTCGAATCTACTAGAATATTTAAATTTTAAAGCCTAATTTTATCTTTTTGAACTAAATTGCCATTTAATGAATATTAATGAGCACATCCAATCAATATACATATACCTATTACCTATTACTAGTACATAGATACGCAATACCAATTCCCAACAGCCCAACACAATTCCAAGCTGGCGCCGGAAATCAACAAATTGGACTAGCGCGTGCGCCAGCTAATGGACTCGAACGGCTCGCTGAGCACCGAGGCGGACACTGCGAAGGACCAAATCAGCCAGGTGGAGCCGCAATCCCCGAAATGGCCAGCGGCTGGGAGCAGGTGCGCCAACGGCTGGCCCACACGGCTGCCATGGAAGAGTGCCTCAGCAAAATCGGTAAGTGCGACGGCGAAACGGGGGGAACGGATTGAGGGAAGGAACGGCAGTTCTCGACCTATCCAAAAACTGTGGTCTAAGCCCAAAAATGTGTCGGCACAAAATGAATCAATTTGGAGATTTTGAATGCCATAGACGTTGTTGACAAAAATATTTTGGCACAAAGGACATGTCCGGTCGGACAATCCCGATGAAGTTATCCCATCTGGACATTTGGTTTATTTTGCACGCCAAAATTACCACCTTTCTCAGGATCCAGTTATGGATTCTTTTGCATTTTTGTAGGGGGTTGGTATTCCATCTAACCTAAGGATTCGTTTATTTCTTGGAGTCACATCAGACTACTGAAGAAAACAATCGACATTTGTACCCATATCCGATTTTCAGCGCTGCTCAAGGAACGCGTGCTGGTGGCGCGGGACAAGGCGAACCGGATCAACTGGGCGCGAACTTCCAGCAGGCCAGTTTCCTGCAGCTGCCGCTGCCCCAGCCCTCGAACAACTACGCGGGCTACACTGAGATTCGCGCCTTCTTCCGCACGCGCGAGTCGCACGGCCTTGTGCTGTTGCGCGAACTGGTGATGCCCCGCCGAGGCGTCAGGACCACGCTGAGCATCACAAGCCGGGCACCGAGGGGACGGCGGAGGAGAAGGTGCCTCAATTGGGCGGGGAGTGTGGCCATCCACCACGGGTCCCCACTACAAATGCACAAATCTCATCAAATGAGCGAAGCCAAATTGATCAATGATCGGAAAAGTTTTAATATTAAAGATCACAAAACCCAATACATATCATCCAAGAATCAGTTCAATCGTTTTCTGGTAATGACATGGCAAGATACATACGATCATCAATATTAGTCCATAAAACAACTGTGCTGATCTGATGTTAATTATGTAGCAAATGTTCTTCTTCACATATGCCTCCTCTATGTTTTCACAGTTACACCTAATCGATTTCACCGGCTCAGGTCTTCTCTTCTTTGTGAGCAAGGAGTTGGTCGGTGGGCGCGTCGCACTCTCGTTCGACCTGGGCTCCGGGCTGGGCAAGCTGGTCAGCAACGGGGAGCGCTACAACGACGGCAAGTGGCACCTGGTGGCCGTGGACCGCAGGGAGCGCAAGGCCAAACTGACTGTGGACGACACGGACAAGGTGAGAAGAGATCGATATCATCGAGATGATCAGTCACAGTGGATGTGATCTTCCGCTGCCAAAGAATTCCCCCCCCCCCGTCCCCCCTGCCTACTATTCAACAGTTTACCGGCGGTATTGAGACATTAGGCTTAATGATCGATGTTTTTTTTATCCTTTAGGCCAAATCGAGAATTCTGGACGGGTCTGGAAGGCCAGCTACTTGAGCGCCCGAGTCGGGCAGTGCTGGAACACTTCCAACTGGAAATGGCCGATTCGGGAGCACCCGCAACGGTAAGCAAGAGGGATAGATATAAAGGGCATTTGGCTCAGCAATGGCGAGTCAAAATTTGCAAAGATCTTTCCGTTCTATCAAATTAGTGATCTGCTGTCGGGATCTGAATCGATAATTTCTGATCATAGTTATTATATACTGACTTTACTGATCCAAAAGAATACCGATTTGAAAAAGTGATCAACTTTTTTGGAAAGTCATCAACACATGTCTAACTGTCTACATTTTTATCACCTTTTGAAACATGGCTTTTAATCGCCAAGTGCCGGTCATCAAAGATTCTAGCGCATACAATAACTCGTTTTACGCGTTCAGGACGAGATTGGTCTGCTGCGTCCGATGGCCTCGTCGGTGGAGCAGTGCGAGTGCCCGGCACCTTATTCGGGGCCCTCGTGCCAAGAGTGCGCTCCCGGGTACTATCTGCTGCCGGCCCAGTCCAACCAGCTGCTGGGCTCGTGCATCCCGTGCCAGTGCCACGGGGGCGAGCGTACGAAACGTCGCTGGTACGAAACGTCGCCGGTACGAAACGTAATTTTAAAATTGACAAATTATAGCTCATTCGACGCGCCTCGACGAGCTGAGTCGAATGGTACCAAAATTAGGCCGATCCGACCAATCTGGACAAAGTTATGACATGTACAGTGGGGGCCGCAAGAGACATTTCGTACCTATAATAAAACGGCGACGTTTCGTACCGGCGACGTTTCGTATACCAGCGGCCACGGGCACTCGGGCAGCTGCGATCCGCACACGGGCTTGTGTGCGCCGACTGCCAGCACAACATGATGGGCGACCACTGCGAGCAGTGCCGCGAAGGCTTCTACGGCAACGCCAGCACCGGGAGTGCGGCGGCGTGTCTGCGTTGCCCGTGCCCCCACCCCATTGAAAGCAACAACTTTGCGCGTGCGTGCGCCGTCTCCGAGCAGGGCATCCTGGAGCAGTGTGTGTGCAGGGAGGGCTACACAGACGCCCGGTACGAGATGTGCGGTCCCGGGTTCTTTGGCGACCGCTGGTGCCGAACGGGCGCTGCGAGCACTGCAGCTGCGACCTCAACAACGACCTGAGCAACCCCGGTGAGCGCAATTCATCGGATTCTCCTCCATCATCTTCAATTTCTGTCTTCTTCTTTTCACTTGCTTATCCTTTTCTCTTCCTCATTTACTCATGTTTATCATCCTATTTGCATCTTGTCTCCTACTCATCTTCATTCTCTATTTCTTCTCTTATCATATCCTCATTATCTCTTCTTCCTAACCCTTCACTTCTATTCTGCTCATTCTATTACTATTTCCTTTTCCTCACTTTCTTATTCGCTCTTTTTCCTCATCCTTCTCTCACTATTTTCCTAACCTCTTCTTTTCCTCATTCTGCCCACTATTTTTGCCATCCACTTCTCAATCTCAATCTTTTTCTTCTTCACTTTGCACTCTTCTCATCTTCTTCTTCATCATCCTCATATTCTCATTATCCTCCTTTTTATTCGCCATTCTCTTCACTTCCTATCAGCTTCTCATTTTTACATCCAATTCTCACTTCACCATCTTTCTCTTTTCGTTCTCACTCTTGAGGATTGAATATCCTTGAGGACAAATTGCTCTTTATCATGTGTCCGATGAACAACTCGTGTTTGTCCACAGGCGCCTGTCACCCGCACACTGGCGACTGCGCCCTGTGCGAAGGCAACACCGATGGACGCCACTGCGAGTAATGCAAGCAGTGGTTCTGGGGCGACGCCATCGGCGCCAAGAACTGCACGGAGTGCGCGTGCTCCCAGTGCGGCTCTGCGCATTTCGACAACCGCAACGGCCATTGCCACTGCCAGCCGATGGTCACTGGGGCGCTGGCAAACCTAATATTAAAAATGCTGGTTAAATACCAAAGTTATAAAAAAACGCAATTGCCTCCATCCATCATTTCCAGCGCCTACATCCACATGCCAACGCACTGGGAGGAATGTCCATCGAGCGATTCTGTCCGGAGAAGATTTTCCTCGACGGCCTGTTCCTTGGACACGTCGATCGACTGCTGCTGGACAAGTGAGTGTCTGTGATCCTGGTCTGATCTGTGTGAAATTTAATCGATTAAAAATAGCCTATCAGCGGAAATTGAACACTGTTTGCCGATCGGCAGATCAGGGTTGGGTATCAAGTGGACTAATCTGAAATATTTTAATCATTTGATCAACCTCTGAATTTATTTTTCCCTCCTCAGATTGCCCTCCCACGGGCGCTTCTTGCAAGTTGCCAAATGGCTGCTGCACACAGAGACTGGAATTGGCCACTAGCAGAGCGGCAGTTCTCCTCGCTGCCGTCATTTGGCCATTTGATTTGCAGCCAATCGACTTCGCAGTGTATTATTTTTTTGTCTTTTTACTAGCTGAACTGAGACCAGAGCGCACATGTGCCTTAGACAATGATTCATTTTCAAAGGATAGGCCAAGAAAATGGGAGCCACAGATCCAATTCAAATTGCCTAAAATAGTCTTTAATTGAAAAATATTTGCCTAGTCGAGTGGACATCTCTTCTTCATCTGGTGCCGCTGTTCCGCTTATTCTTCACTCCAACCGACGAGAGCAGTGCCGACCTGCTGGAGGCAATCGTTGCTTCCGGAGGAGAAACAGCCGCCGGCCGCTGTGTGGGCCTCCTCAATCAGTGTGCGCAAGATGGGGTGCACCGACGTGGCGAACATCGATTGCTTCGTATGTCCGCTCATTTGAATCCACTTAAATTGTGCCCAATTGTTCGAAAACTCCAATTGTCAAATTCAATTGTTTTTTTATCGGTGTTTACTGTTTATTGTTCATTCAATTATTCACTATAATCTATAATCAGATTTTGCAACTTGACCAGGCCGATTTATTTTCCAACTTAAACAGGCGGATTTATTAAGTTAATTTCCGATATTTACATTTTTTGGTAAGAAATTATAATTAATCGTAAATCGTATTAATTTTTAACAAATGATCTTTTATTGATTTTTAAATTTCGAATAGGTATGTTTCGTAAGAATTGTAATTGACTTTGTTAGGTAGTTGTTTATGAAGCTTAATTAATTTTAATTGGATAAAGCGAAGAAATATAGTAAAAGTGTCTTTATTCGTTTATTGCGTATTTAAATAATTGAGTATAAGGAACATCACATCGATGGAAATTCCGCTCAACTCCCGATGAAGAAACAGGAACCACATTTCTTTCATCACTTTCTTCTCATTTAAATAAATGTGTTCGTGTCGGGCGGAACTGAACCCGTCTCCTTTGTCAAGGGAAACGAGCGCACAACCACTTGAGTCATGTTGCCGCCGGGAACAACTCAATTACACATAACATATACCCTTATTTTTTACATTTATTCTCCAAAAGGGGGGATCAGACAGTTCGGCCCTGGTGTGGGGTCGCATATTCACTTTATCAAAATCAATGTAAACACTAATCAGAAAAAGATACTGCTAGTGTACCTTGAAAATGGCCTGCGCCTTTCCCCTCCATCTCAGTTGCAAGCTGAATGAATGAAATTTAACTGTCTCTGTCTCTCTCTATTATTTCTCAGTTCATGTGCGGGTATTTCCAATCGGTCTGAGGCGCAAAGGTTTCTTTGACCGTCTGCGGCGAGGTCCACCGCAACAGGTAGTAAGGGCCTCCCGCCTTGTCGTTGGTGCCTGTTTTGAGCAGAAAAATCTGGTGCTGCCCCAGTTCCGGTGTGGACCAATTAAAAGTACCCGAGAGACGTGCCCCGCCCAGCGGCTGCTGTCCCACCATTGAGCCCGTGCACTTGTCGTTCAGGTACAAATTGCCCACCGCGTCCCGCAGCACTGCTCTCGCGTTGCGCAGGAATTTCCGGAAAAAGGTAAATTCAATCGATAGCAGTCAGAATCATTAATTTGATCCGGTCCCATTTGCCCGTTCAGTTTCCGAGATTTCATTACTTGTCCTGCGCAAAGACTGCGCCGCAGAGTCCGTAGGGGGTCGCCTCCTTCAGAGAGTGCAGGACCAGGTCCGTCTCCGCGTCCGGGTACGCGTAGACTGTGAGCACCGGTCCGAAGATCTCCTGTGTGGATTCTGGTGTGGCCAAACAAAATGGGCCGGACTGGCACACACGTTCTAGTACCGAACGTTCCAATGCCAGGGTGTTTGAGGGGCCATAACTCAGCCATAATTAAAGCTAAGAAAGTGGATGAGATATCATTTGAAAGCTCAAAGTGTGCTCTATCCAATGGTCTATTCAGCCCTGGGTTTGGCCAAGAATTGACCAAGTTAGGGCCAAATGTTTGGAAAAATCGGCCAATTTTCGATTTTTTGGCCATAACTTGTTCAAAACTGGACCAAGCAATTCAGACTTGGCACCATTTTTGTAGAGCTTCCTTAGATATATCCAATGAGTCCAAGAACCTGTTCTAGCTTCGTTCCTTGTCCAGTTATGTCTCATAAAACACAACTTGGCACTGGAACGTGGGCACTGGAAGCCTCCCCGCCGAAATGGACAAGTGTCCCTGCTGACCTCTTTGAGGAGGATGGAGCCGGGTGAGTCCACCTGGATGCAGGTCGGCGCCACAAAATAGC
>VAHH01001138.1:0-14109 GCA_013357305.1 Radopholus similis | reverse complement strand
TTTACTCTGGCGCCCAATTATCCACGGGCGCCCAATTGACCGAAAATTCGGCGCCCAATTGACCGAAAATTATTGGCGCCCAATTATCGCCGCAGGGAAAATATTCCTCACCCATAATGGAGAACGCGTTTATGGTGAGTAGAATTGGGGCACCTAAAATGGCCAAAAAAAATTCACAACAAAAATGCTTTGGGAAGCATGCCGAACTAATTAATGCCTCAACTTGCAAACGCAATTAAAATTAAATGTAAAATCACAACAAATGAATAAAAACACAATTTTCTGTGGTACAAGAGAGAGCGATGGATAATTCAGTGCCTCGTAATGAAAGTGGTCAAATTAGTAAATCCAAACATCATGTGGAAACGAAGCCTCCTCGGCACCTGAGAAACCATAAGATGATTTGATTAAGGCTTACACCAAGGATGCATGAGTCGACGATGTTTCATCAGTCTGCTCATTGATGAAAAAGTGTTCTGCACCAAATTGCGCTCGAAGGACAGAGCAACGTCTACAGACTCTTTATATCTACGGAAGCCACCCTCATTTGTTCCTTCGCCGCTGGCATCACCTTCACGGCTTGGTGTACGTCGGATCAACAAACAGTCAAGTACAACGAATGGATGAACATGTGTACAGAAGCCCGCGCTGATGCCCCTTGAACGGCCGCAAATGGCACGTACTGGGACGCGCGTGCTGCAATTTACTTGTGAAAAAACAGCGTCCGTTATAGCTGAAGCGATCTGTTGGATCCTAAGTATTAAAAGCCAACAAATCAAATGAGAGATCGAATGCAGCAATTTGTTAAAACAAAAATGGCCATTTTTCATCGATAATGCTGACCGCTGAACAAGTCATCAGAACGAGGCACAGTGTACAATGTATCATTCTTAATTCAAGAAAACGCCGTCTTTGATGATCAATTTAAGGCAAAGGAGCAATGAGAGAGATATGATCGCAGTAAAAGCAAATCCGACATTGGAAGCGATTGAAGGCTACATATAATTCAAGCGAAATGAATCGTGAAAGTGCTGGCCTTCATATTGAGATCCGCAGTTTGATAAACAAATTCCAAAAAAATCTTTGTATGGACTATTCGACTTGAACAAACAAAATGGTTACAGTGTCAAAGGTGTCCAACTATTAGCAAATTAATGAGAATAAAATACAATTACACTGAATTGCAAAGAAAAATTTTGTGAAAATCCGACTGCAACTGAAAATTGGCCGAGCTGGGCCTAAAACGCAGCAATTAAAATAATTTGGCATGACGAAAGTGACAATCTTTCTCGCGTAATGTGATTAATTGGCCTCCCAAACGACACTACCAATGAAAGCAGATGAAAGTCAAAGGCCTAACACTAATCACGAGGCCAACGAGACGTTGACTGAGAACAAATTCAGGCGTAGTATCGTCTGCTACCAAAAATAATGGCGACTTCGTCTCCACAAATAACAATTGGAGAAAATTTGTGTTCTACGCCAATAAATGCACAATAAACCGGAATTGGATAATTAAAAATGATTAAAAAACAACAAAAAACGAATGATTAAACATCATAAAATGAAGTTAAAATACAAAGAAAATTAAATTAAACAAAATGAAATTGGTGAATATTTTGAATAGAAAACACCGATGTCCCTGTTCTTCATTGGCCAAGGGAGCCATTCACACGGCTTATTTGAATATAAGTAAAATAAAATTTAAATAAAAAATTAAAAATTAAATCCTCACGTGGGTGTCGCTGCGTATTCCGGTTCTACCGGAAACCCAGGCTATTGCCGGGTGCTCGCTTGTATTAGCGGACTCCTTGGCGGTGATCGGGTTGTACAACCGCCCGAGCGAACGCCAGGCCAAACACCAGGTGAAGTTTGGGAGTTGCGCAATGGGACCAACGAGGAGGCAGTGCTGACTTCAAAACATGCACAAAAATTCAATTAAAAAAATTACAAAGTGCCATAAAAAATAGAGTTCTAGGCGAAGATTGGGCGAGGCAGGAGAAAGATGTGCTCCAGACGCGGCGAATCAATGAAATTCATTCTCTTTACGACCAAATTGTCCATTATGCCGCACGCGTCAACCGGCCAAATCACACAATCGCACCCGTCAACCGCAATGAGAGTGCGTGAAAAGAATGAGAGAGGGAAAGAGAAGAAGAAGCACCCCAAAAAAAATACGAAACCCCATACGAACTAAACAGTCTTCTATTTTTTATCATAATGGCAATCCCTATTCGTTAGCTCTAAAATTGAATTATGACCACCATGGGGGCAGAGTCGGTGTGTGTGTTAAATTATAAAATAATAAATGGCCCTGGATGAAGACGAAGACTATAAGAGTCGCAACTACGTACTTCAACTTTTCGGAGTAGAGTGTGTATTATAATCAGAGTTAGAAAAAATGATTGATTAATGAATTGAAAACAAAAAAAAACATTTGCATTTCTCACAATAAAAATCCGAACAAGCCTGGGGCTATGGGCTCTCGACTGAGAACGGAGAATTGAGCAATGGGGCTGCTCGCACTTGGGCGCTACAGAATTACCGAAATAAAAAATAAAATGGAATCCTAAAAAGAGAGTGGTGGCAAGTCTGCCAAAGATACAATGCTTTTCGCTGCTGCTGGATGCCTCATTTTGCGGAAGCCAGCAACAAGAATTGTGTTCAAGCCATTGGTCAAGTTCTTCGACCGAACTAATCCACATCAAGGATTGAAATGCGGAAAATAAAGAATGTTCCGAACTTTGGTGGAGGTATAGAAAATGAATAATATAATAAATTGGAAATTAATGATATCTGTTTCATTGCTCCCAATCAACATTCAGAAAAGTTCCATCTTGATTATATGATCATATCCGATCATTTTGTTAAACTGATTCGATTTTTTTGCCCAAAAATTTATAATTAAACGACAGATTTGCTTCAACATCAAATATCATCAAAAGAACGTTGAAAGCTAATAAAATCAAATAAGACGATGCAAAAAAATTATAATGAAAAATAAAAATAAGTTACTAATACAAACTGTAGAATGGATGAAAAGAGCAACAGCAAAAATTAAAAAAAATGCAAAATTAATACTCACATTCTGCCCTATCATCGGGGCCGGCTTATAGAGCTCTTTTGACAGGGGATCATTACTGAACAGTCCTCCCATTTGTTCAAATAAAAATATAATAAATTGCTTTGAATTAAAATTCCTTTACGAGTGGAAAAACGATAATCGGAATTGATGGAGCCGATCATGATAAAGCGACGCCGAGGTACCAGATCCAGACGTAAAGTCCGGTATCTAGCCCACAAGGATTGGTCTTATTAGGGTAAATTGAGCTCGTTGCGTCTTTGCTCTGCCATTGAAGAGGAATGAGGAAGTTTCCCATTTTCCGTACCCAAGTTTGAGTTTGAGATAAAACAATTCGTTCGAACTGCCCATCCTTAACAGCTGGACGCATCTATGAAATTAAAGATCGGTCGCCTACATCACTACATAAAATTGAAATGAAATTAAAATGCTGCAAAAAAGCAATAAAAGGAAACGAGATTGAAGAAATAAATATTGCCACTTCCGATTGCCGACTAGCCATGTCCGTTCGAGTTTACAAGTAAAGCCCACGAATGACTACGGCAAAAAATTTGCAAAAGAATATCAAGTTGGCTGACCACCAAACAGTCCAAAAACAATCAGTCAACGACAGATAACAAACAGAAATTAAATTTTGATTCAAAAATGCTTTAATATTAAAGGCTGGAACTGGATGGTGGTGTTTCTAACGAAATTTCTTTGCCGCCCAATGACAATAACACGAGCGTCAGATTGGGAATGCCGACGCACTTTTACAATACTAACGCCAAAAAATAATAAAACAATCATTTTTGGCGGCAGCCGTGGCGGACGCGGACGTTTGGCTGGACAAGGACGTGGCGGAGAGGACGCGGCAAAAAGCAGGCAATGTATTCCTGGCGCGAGAATGAAAAAAAAAGATTTTAAAAAGAGTAGACAACCATCGCTGGAAAACAACCAAAAAATGAAAAGCAAACAATAAAAATTAAAAACTACCACTGTTGTGTGTGCTGATCGCAGTCTCTTTTTTCAGGCACCGATTGAAGGCCGAGCTGGTTAGAAAATGCGAAAAAATAGAGAAAATGTGAACCAACCTTTAAAATGGAAATTTAAGTGCCGCTTGGAACGACTGCAAAAAACAACAAATCAAAAGCTAGCGAGCGAATAAAAATCGCCTGATTGACATTTAAAAAACACCAAAAAATCATTTAAATTAAATGTAAATAATTCCGATGGTACGAATAATTTTGTCCAAAGTTGAATAAGCGCCCCCTTTTCTCCCGCCTCCGCGAAATTAAAGCACAAATAAATGAAAGCATTCAAATTTCAACAATCATTTACAGCCGCAACACATCGGCCAGCCGATGGCGGTTGCTCAGCGTCCGCTGGCTTTGTACTTAAAAAGCGAAATATATTAAAAGTGAAGGCAATAAAATTGTAAATTGAAAACGCAAAAAAACCAAGGATAAATTGGCGAGAGAGAGAGAGGAGAAATGAGAATGAAATTAAAAAATCGTAACATGCCAAAACTGATTCATAATTTTAAGCTACATGACGGAGGCGCTGCTAGATCTCTTTCAGACACCGCTGGTATTCTGAAAAAATCCGAGCCCTAGGTATAACCCAAAAAATGAGCAAAAAACTGCATGTGCTTCAGCCAAATAGCAAATTCAGAATTTGTTATACCATACATAGAGAAAGGACCAAAAGTCGCTGTGCGTATCGCACCCGCATTTGGACAGAGAACACGGGGAAATCACAAGCAACGCAATGTATCGCGAACCTGCGCACAATTCCTTTTCGATTCTTGACCATGGAAAAAGGATTCAAAGTTTTAATTGGCAAAATAAATAAACAAACAAAGAATGAACATTGAATGCGTCGAGAATCTCGACAAAGAAAATCAATAAATTATTTACCTTAGTCCTGGAGCATGACGTTAAACTGCACCGCGGAATATTTTAAAATAAATTCTGCAAATTAAATTTAAATAAAAGACCAAGCGCCCGAAGCACTCGCCAAGGAAACGAAAAGAAAATCTCATAATCATTCACCAGAATTAAAATTTAAAATAGGAATCAAAATAGTGATTCGAATAGAGAAGTCGCAAACTTCTTTCGCAAAATTGCGTCTGACTTCGACGAGTTCACCATAAGCAATTGCAACAGGGATACGATGGAACTGGAAGGAAATAAATGGTTCGGCAAAAAATGTTCTACGCAAAATAAAAATTTATATTTAAATAAATAATTAATTTAGACACCAAATATCGAAAGTATGAGAAAAATCCAAATCCCAAAGTTTTGCTTAGTAATTTGGAAAGCGCGTTCAAAGAGGGTTCCGACTATTTGCGATGCCTTCAAAAATGAATAACAAAACAGAAATAAAAGTACTGAAATTAAAAATGAATTTTGCACACATCATCATCACGAAATGCCCAATCATTGTTCAATGGAAAGGAAAATCGAATCAAATAAAAACGATACTTGAATGCGGCAGCTGCGAAACGGATCCAGCCAAGTTAGGGTCATACAAAAGTCTACTGAATACCGATTTCAACCATATACCCAACGATTTGGATACCAGCAGTAAGTATAGCGAGTTATGGGATCGAAATAATACAAAAATTTAAAAAAATTCCGACATTTGTTGATAAATCCAAAGACTGAAAAAAGTGCAAAAGATGCTCTCGGACTTGGAGTTTGTGCTTTCGTTAAAATGCGAATTTAAACGCGAATAATTTACAAAAATTGTGATAATTGATAAATGATAATTTATAAATAAAAATGCATAAAATTCCAAAAAAATGACTTGAAAAACTCAGACCTGGTGATAATGGAAGAACAGGGGCGCAACCTCATCCTGTATTTATGCGTACTGGAAGGAGAAACGCCGAATAATTGCTTGGTGCTGTGCAGGAGCGACAAACAGGCGATTTGCTACTGTTGTCAAGGGCATCCGCTAGACAACACAATGCAAAGGCAAAGACATATTCCCCCAACATCTAGCCGAACAAGTAAAAAATGGGATGTGGAGCGAAAAGAAGAATTTGCGGCAGAAAGACAAAAAAGAGAATTTGGTAAAAATAATTAATGGAAAGAGCCAATAATAAAATTGCGCCAAGAAGAGCCACTAATAATGGCCAAAAAACAAAACATTGAAAATCGCAACAAATGAGGAAAAAGAATTCCCATCCTGATTCGGAGGACTGTTGTGTTTGTAAAGGCACAGTCGCTTCTCCAAGCACTGTTCCTAATTTCTTCTTAGCCCGCACCAAAATGGAACAGAAGATTCACAACAAAAATGCTTTGGGCAGCATGCCGAACTAAAATGCCTCCACTTGGAAACGCAATTAAAATTAAATGCGAAATCAAATTAAAGCTAAAAATATGGCCGAGCTGGACTCAAAACGCAGATACAAATTTCGACAAGTAAATAAAATGTGAAAAAGGATTTTCTTTTTTTTCTTGAACGACCTACGACATGCAATCGGCTCTCATTTGTGCTGCAAAGTCTGCATATATACAATGCGACACTATGTTGAGTTAAGATACAAAATAAATTAAATAGTTTAAATTAAAGCAAATGAACAATGAATGTCTTTCTGGCAAACTAAACATTTAAAAAAAACAAAAGCTAAGTGAGGAGAATTGGCGGAACAACTCATGCAAATCATTCAGATAAAATTTCAAGATCGGCCATTGCGCGATTCACATGCCCTCAAAACACAGTCCACATCAAATATGAGAATGGCGATAAATTTTAATTTTAAAATTAATCGGCTTGAGTAAAGCCAAAAATTTAATTAAATCAAATTATAATAGAAAAATGCAAATGCGCAGCACTTAACCGACGAAAGAACGCCGGTGTGACGGAATCAAAAGATTGCATTAATCATAATCGAACTCTGCATATTTATTTGCCTCTGAATTAATATTATTTAAAAATTGTTTACATCTATTGAATCGCCAGAAGAGCCAACAAACACTGGAAAAGAGCGTCACTATCCGAGTTCGAACCACAGATGAGCGAAAAAATAGACTAGTGACGATTTGGACCTTCACGATTTTTAATAATTTATGGCAATAAATATGTCATTTCAATCTATTGAAAATTTCCGGATGCATGGAGGAAACCGATTATATACGCCATTCAACTGGAAACGGCGAAAAAGTGATCACACCCAAATTGAAAAATAGCAAATAAATGTTTGAAAAATCTTGTTTCCAGCACATCAAAAGTCACTGATAATTTTTGCAGCACCCTTTAGTGGAGCAATCAAATCAGCCTATTATCTGTAGACAAAAGGAACAAAAGGATTGGATTCCTCTACTCCTTCGAAAAATGCCTCAATTGAGGAAGTCAAAGACTGATTTAATCAGACTCCTCTATAAATGATTCATTATCCAAATTTATTGATAATATTCCGGCTAAAACCGAGATCGTCGGATTCAACATCAACGATATTGGAATTGTAAAAATTAAAGATTGAGAACAAAGCCATATCCTGTCTCATTATTTGGCGAAAGCGACGCCAATATTGCTGACCCCTTCAGCGAGTTAATTAAAAATGTTATGCGATTCCACCGGGCTTCAACAATTGAGAGAAATGTAAAACGGATATTAAAAGATAAAAACAAACTTTTTCATTCACAGTTCAAAGATAAATTAAAACTTTGAAACTGCGCGCTTGAATTCACTTACATAATCGAAAGGAACAAATCACTGTCCTTTGTTGGAAAAGAGAGTGATCCTCCTCTTTTCATCCTAAAATGGAAGCGCGGCTTCAAATTGTTGAAGAAACCTTAGAAATTTTGTATCTGTTAAAACAAAACTATCAAAAATAAAATTGAATAAATGGCCATATTTCATTGACGCAGCAGCAACAGGGCGATGTCGTAGACCAACGAGACGTTGAATGAGAAGAAGTTCAGCATATCGCCTGCTACCAAAAATAATGGCAACTTCGTCTCCACAAATAACAATTGGAGAAAATTTGTGTTCTACGCCAATAAAGGCACAATAAACCGCAATTGGTTAATTAAAAATGATTAAAAACAACAAAAAAAGATTGTTTAAACATCATAAAATGAAGTTATAATACAAAGAAAATTAAATTAAACAAAATGAAATTGGTGAATATTTTGAATAGAAAACACCGATTTCATGTTCGCCGCGCAGCAGTTCTCGTTTGACTGTAATGTATGAACAGAATTGCGCGACCGCAGCCGCTTCGTGTTTGACAAGTTAAGAATAAATATAAAATTCATGGACGCACTGTACAACGACTTCTATTTCTATACAATTCTGGAGCAGAAAAGGCGACATTTTATTTAAAAATAGAGAAAAAAGAGTTTGAATAAAATGAACAAAATGAAATAAATAAATACGCCAAGCTAATTGAATACGCGACATTCCATTTTGGAGCCCGCCTTGGCTGAGGGAACTTTCTTCAAAAAACCAACAATTACTATTACTTAAATGAGGAGGCCGAATAGCAATAATTTAAAATATAATTTAAAAATTAAACAAGAAGAAGTCTGCGACTCATCATCGGTGAACTTTGTAACAAGTTCTCAGTTCAATTTCAATACAATCATCAGTTGTAAAACTATCAGTTGTTGACAGATAAAATAACTAACGAAAATCAGTTCGAGTACAAAACTCTTCCTTATACGAGTATAACTATAAAGTGGGCCATTCAAAGCCACGTTCAAATATTGTCCGATCATTCGACATCAACGATATTTTAAACTGTAAAAATAAAATTACCCGAGGGTTATTCTAATTGAACGACAAGAAAAATATATACCTACACCGGTATTTGAGATCATTAAATTAATAAATATAATTAAATACGTAAAATCAAATTACCTAGCCGAACTTAAAGAATCAGTAAAATTGTAAAATGGACGACGATTATTATAAAAAACTGTTTAACTGCCCCAAAGGGCCCATGCATGAACAAATGGGAACTGAAGCCCGGCAAAAACGACAACGACGGATTAATCATCTGGGCAAAAATTTTATGTTATGACGGCGGATTAAATAAAATAAAATCAGTCCAACAATGAATGCCAACATGGTTAAAGTTGAAAACAAAGAATCAATCAGATAAACACTGACAACTTTTTTAATGAATGAAAGAAATTTAAAGAAAACACTCAATGACAAAGCCAGGGATTTGGATTAGTCTTCCACGGCTATCAAATGCAAAGCACAATGGGAATGATACTGAAAACGCGCAACATCTTGGTCGAGATCATTCGAATATGGATTGCCCAATTAGACTAATATTTAAAAGCTTCCCAAACGGCTAATTAAATTTTTAATATTCAATGCGAATTCGAAAATGGTCAAATAATGCAAAAAATAAATTTATAAGTTATAACCCAAAAAATGAGCAAAAAACTGCATGTGCTTAAGCCAAATAGCAAACAAACTTTTACCACTTACAGAAAACATTGAAAAAATCAGTTGTTTCAAAACAAATTAATATTGTATAATTACATTTTTTTAAATAATTTATCATTTCTCTCAAATAAAAAACAAAGAGATCAGAATTGAGCTTACATCTAGCAACAACTACAAAAGAGCCTTTGCCAGTATAAATGTAGCGACGGCGAAAAAATTGAATATCTAATGAGGAGGACGCAGACGATGATGAATGACGGCCATGGACATGCTGAAGAGCAGGAGGCGGCGGCCCCCTCCCCCTGCTTCCCAGCCCCATCACCGCACATCCAAGGACGCTTCTCCATGCACTGTTCCTAATTTCTTCTTAGCCCGCACCAAAATGGAACAGAAGATTCACAACAAAAATGCTTTGGGCAGCATGCCGAACTAAAATGCCTCCACTTGGAAACGCAATTAAAATTAAATGTCAAAATCAAATTAAAGCTAAAAATATGGCCGAGCTGGGCCCAAAACGCAGTACAAATTTCGACAAGTAAATAAAATGTGAAAAAGGATTTTCTTTTTTTTCTTGAACGACCTACAACATGCAATCGGCTCTCATTTATACACAAAGAACATAAATTAAAATGAATTTTATTTTTAAAATGCGTTAGGCTTTCGACTCTACATGACCCTTCGAGGTTTTGTGAGAGTATAAAAGGCAGAAAATTTTTATATTTTTCACTCTTGCCCTTCAATTTTCCGACGAGATGGCAATTGTACAGAGAAACGGAGAGCCAAAAAGATGGCCGACTCATCCTCAAATGATTGGGCAAAATGTCCTGAGATTTCTTTTTTTTGGTGCATTCCGAGAACGAAGATCATCGGTTCGCAATGAACATGCCAAAATGGATGGCGCCCCAGAAATTTGGCATAAAAAATTAAATTAAAATAAAATCGAATGAAAACGCGGAGAGAATTGAGTGAAGAATTGCAAATCAATCCGAAATTAAACGCAAACTGAATGATGTGACGGTGCTCCTGAAAAACAAAAAAGGAGAACACAATTAAAAGAAGCCTTTCGGCGAGATCATTTTCAGTGTTTGCTTTTGGCTATCGTGGATTTTGATGCGCGATCAGTTCCGCATGACAAACCAATTAAATTGAAAAAAATACTTAAAAATTAAGCTACAATAATGCGTGACTGTTCAATAATACTAGGTGTTCCCACCTCCGTCTCGTCGTCCGTCGCACTTCACCAATCCGTGCTCCAAATTGCTGCAACACCAGTTCTAAACATTACAGAATTTTGTTCACCATGCAAAGTGAAGGCGAACCGGGCACCACAGTGATCTCAGATTTTTGGCGCGTATACGATAATATGCCCAGTTTTCATCATTTGCGCGTCAATCATTCGCTCAATTTCGTTGACCCTAACGACGCCACCATTCACACTAATACCGTGGAAAGCACCTGGCGCAAAGAAGAACACAATTGAAAGAAGCCTTTCAGCGAGATCATTTTCAGTGTTTGCTTTTGGCTATCGCGGTTTTGATGCGCGATCAGTTCCGCATGACAAACCAACAGGCGGCTCCTTTTTAGTCGTTGTTCGATAACAATGTAATACCAAATACTTTGGACGGCGCGATTCATTTTTTGTGTGTCTGTTCCCCATTAGTGTTAGCGATAACCGATAAAACAAGGGGAAAAGCATGGTCTAAGGTCTTGTGGTGCAAATTGGTCGGTGATAACTGATATACGTCGGTGGATTGCCAGGTGATGAATTCTCATTGTATGATACCCTAAAAACGGGGCCGGTAACTTAAAGGTGACTGCCTTATCTTTTCGACAAATTATGCAATCTTTTAACACATAACGTACAAGAAATTGAATTTGAATTCCGGTTCAGCTACTCCCAAAAATTGTTATAAAATTCTAACTAAATGCCGAACAAAATTAAAACAAATTTCAAATTAAATGCGAATAAAATAATAAAATTAAAAAAAGCAAAAAATAGATAGAGTCCCAATCGCGTCCTTGGCCCTAGCGATGTCTACGGAAAAAGTGCCTCGCTACAGCAAACGTGCAAAAAGAGAAAGCGCTGGATTACGGGACTAAAATTTATTAATAAATAAAATTGGAAAAATTCTAAAAAATCAAATAAAAGGATTTAGCAGCAATCGCGTGGATTGACTGTATAATGAAAAACTTCGCTCAATCGATTCCTTGAATTGAAAACGCAATGAAATCAAAAGGGCACTACTGCAAAAAATCACAAAAAACGTTATCAAATAAAAACCGGAACATAGCTTCTGGACTGCTTGCGGTTGAGCCACCTTCGCCTCGTGCGAAGCGCGACAATGAAGCGAGAAAGACGCCGCATCCACATGCACCCTATAAATCATCAAATCCCCCTCACACTTTCGATACGACTTCTTCCGATAAATTGAAAAAAATGGAATTGGTGAATAAAAATTCCAAAAAATAATTTAAATTAGAATGGGACAAGGCAGAGGACCCGGATTCGACAGTGTCGCCACTGCAAAGCGCCAGAATGAAAAGCTGAACTAGCAATTCAATTCATGAGGCATTGAAAAATTAAAATTGAACGTCGAGAGGACGCAAAGACCGTCCTAGAAACCGACGAAGAACACAAAATTCATGACGACGAAGGCTTACATGACTTCAGTCTTATTGCGGCACTTTTGCATCGTTCGGTACCGATGATTAGGAATTGAAGTTTATAAAAATATAAAAACGAAATGAAATCATAAGAAATTAAAATATGGCCGAGCTGGGCCTAAAACGCAGCAAAAAAAATCTATAAAAACATGAAATACAAATTTAAAAAGCCTGAAAGAAGAAGTAGAAGCATCATCAAGTCTACACTAAAGCCTATAGATGATGAAGATGCAAGAAATTTTGCGCGAACGACTGATGATCGCGAGCCGAGGACTCACAGTCCATATATTTCGCCAATGGAGCGAGCTGCAGGTTAGAGACAAGCCCATCCAGGGCAAACTAATTCAAGGTTGTCCCCAGTGCGTGACCCAATGGAAGGGCGTGAATTGCCTATGGCGCATCGCACCAAAATCAAAATGAAATACTAACCGAAGGCAATTTCCGACCGAAAATGCAGAACGCTTCCTGTTATTGTTCTAGGAATAATTAAAATGCCGATCAAATTAATTAGAATAAAATTACACACACACAGTTTGAAAAGCCCTGTGTAACTGCAATTGGAACAGATGCGGAGAAGAAAATCCAAATAAAGAAAGTACGGTTTGTGAAGTTTACGACTTCAAGTGCGCAGTTGGAGCGAAAATGCAACAGAAAGACTTTGTGAAATGACCGAGCAATCAAAACGAAGAGCGTTTGAGAAAAAATTTAGAAATGATCACAATTGAATAAAACTTTAAATAAATGCCATTCATATTTTGGAGCAGCAATTCCCAGAATGCAACCATTACAAATCGTTTCCGACACTGTATTCAGATTCCATCAGAATTTGGATCAGGGAAGGTTTTCGCTGCTATATAAAATGCATTAAAAGCTCACAGATAATTAATAAAGCTAATAAAAATGAGACTCGAAATATAATTCAAGCAGTACAATCAAATAAGGCGGACGGCAAATCTGAGGAACAAATTAGTGCCGGTTTTTGGCTGAAAAACCTCATGTGGTGCATCAACAGGCACCGCCAGGAACTGGGAAATCCCGCACGGCCGAGGCATATGTTGCGGCTCTGACATGACTTCGAATCCAGAATTTGACGCATTGCGTCGAAAATAAAATTAAATGACAAATTGATTAGGATTGAAAAATTCGATAGTGAAAAATGTGAACCATTCATTCGACAGAGAACCAAGTGGACTAATTCAAATAATTTTTTGAACCTTTATAGTAAATACATGGATCGCGATGAAAGTTGAACGATCAAACAACTGAGGATAATTTAATAAATAAAAGTTTGAAAAAATACAAAACAAGAAGTGATTTCCCATGGAAATGATCTCGTCCAAAAACCAAAAGGTGCACATCAGCGTAAGTTTCCACCTCTGAAGGTTAAGAATGTGCATCGCTGGCATGTAGGATTAGGCAATTCCCCTCAGATTATTGCATCATTTTAAATTCTCTACCGGATATTGCGCGATCGAAGCAGTCAAAAACGAGCGGCACTTTGCTTTGAATTGCAATTTGACGAGCCATGATAATAAAAAAATAATTTTTAGTATTTAGAAAGCACAGAAATTAAAATTAAAATTAATAAAAATTGCGAAAAATGAAATGGCGATAATTACAAAAGTCGAAATTTTCGACAAATAAAATCAACAACACATTTGTGGAAACTGAATGTGCGCAATAATTTGAACGAAGCAAAGTCCAATCAATTGAAAGAATACAGTGATATTTCAAAAATGATGCCAAACTCAAACATAAAATTGATGGAGAAATGAAATATATTACAAAAAACGAAAACAAAATCTGAAGGTCCTAAATTACAGACGAAAAGAATGCCTCAAATCGATGAAGTCGTCTTGGTTGCGGACGAATTGAAACCACGCAATCTGTGGACCAGGAGGTCGTATTATTGAACTGAACAAACTGTGATCGTTATGCTTAAAATTAATAAAAATTGCGAAAAATGAAAT
>VAHH01001137.1:0-14115 GCA_013357305.1 Radopholus similis | reverse complement strand
ATACAATCAAATCTGTAATCTAATCTGTTGTTTAGCTGATGTAGATTGTGATTTTGATTGCGTTTTTCCTGCAACTCACCCATTATACTCGTTTCAAATTTGCGCCAAAACATTTGGCCTTCCGACATAAAGGAGTGTAAGACTGTAAGAAGACAGGAGAGAAGCAGAAGGGTGCTGCGCCACATGCCGCAGGCAAAGTGGATAGGTAAAAAATAATATTTCCTTTATTTTAATTTTATAGCAAATTATTTTTAACCCATATTCTATTCCAGAATAAGCTAATGCGCAGATATGCAAGACCGATTCTCATTGTTTGCCTGACGCTTTTCTTCATCTCATTTTATTATTTGTTTTTCTCCGCCGCAGATTCGAATGCAAGCGCACGCGTCGAATTATTCATAAACGAAAAATTGCACAAAATCCAAGCAAATCGGATAGGTAAGCTAGAAATAAAGTGGCTGGAAATAACCGTTTTCTCAGTGCTCAGAGATATCGCTGTTTTTGTTGCGATTGAAAAGCGCGAGGATCTCCAGACGGAGTATAGGCTGGCATTCCGCACATTGCAATGCTATTGCGCAGCAAACAAATACCCCTTGGAAGTGGTGGACCTTTCGGGGAACGCGAGTTTGTGGAGGTTGTGTCCACAAAAAGACGTAAGGAATGGGGAATGCGGTTTCCAAGTAACCCCTTGTATTTTCAGTTTATGTTTCGTCGCCATTGTGTATTGGCTAATTGGCTTAGGGGTCGTCCAGACGTGAAATGGGCGCTTTTCACCGATGCAGATATGGCTGTGGTCAACCCGCACCATCACATCGAGAAGTTTCTGCCGAAAAGCAACGTCGACATGGTTTTCTACGAACGAATTTTCAACGGAGAAATAGCAGCAGGAAGTTATTTGGCCAAGTAATATTTTAAATTTAAAATCTAATCAAAACCGAAGGATTTGACAGGAACACAGATTTCACCATCCGATTTCTCCACTTTTGGGCAGATTATTATTCTAAGTTGCCGTGGAGTTGGCACGGAACGGACAATGGAGCCATCCATGTAATAGAAATGCAACAGATTAACAAACAAATAAACGTTTCTCAGGCAGTGTTCCTCGACAAATTTTGCACCGGAAATGGCGAAGGACAACAGTGTTCGACTAGAAGAGAGATTTGTTGGAAACTTTGGCGTTCATCCAGCGGCGACGACGATTTGCGCATGTTCACCGATTGTGTCCGCTCAGTTCTTGGAAGGCGAAATGTGTACGCCCAGTCCAACGGGACGGTCCAACTTCAGTCTGACTATCGAGGGCATTGGGCTCGCGACGGATGGCTGACCGAGGGAAAATGGTGCTCACGCGACTTTCTGTTGCATGGGTGGAAGAAGAAGTGGGAAATGTAGAATGAGTGTTCGCACGAACAACTTTTTTATTGTTAAAGATGGCAAAATTCGGCGAACTGGGGAGGATGGGAATCGCCGTTCACTGTGGAAGAAGAGCAGCTGGACCGAGTATTGGAGCTGGGAAAGTGCTCATCCCAAACAATGCCAAAATGGCCTTACAACTCGAAATTTATTGCAACAGTGGCGGAATTGGACCAGAAACTTGGGGCAAGACTGCATGAAATGAGAATGACTCAGCTGGACTACTGGCGGAGGATAGAGGAGTACGCACTACAACAATTGTCAGGGCTGTGAAAGACAAAATAAATCGGGTTGATCGTTCTTGTGCCGGTAGATTATGTTTTTATAAAGGAGATAAACTTTTGTGTTTGCTTTACCTATTGAAAATCTCGAAAAATACTGACAGATTGGAATTGGAATCATGTGTTCTAAGCTTTAATGGGCCAACCATTTCTTTGACTAACCGGAAAGTGGAGGCAGTTTCCAGCTGACTTTGATCCTTTTTGCGCTGGGCTCGGTGCGCATCTCAATTTTTCGTTTGCCTTCCATGCCTGTTGCAAATTCATCTTTGCTGCGTTCCTCATAATTCTCCCGTAGCTGCCTCTCGAAGTCTATTTGGGCTTCATACTCGGGAACAAAGGAATGCATTGGCACTCGTTCATCAATTCTAATTTGAGCAGATGGACCACCGGTATACCGTGACTGGTGCCAATGAGAAGGGCGCGGTCGAGAGAGCGGGACCTGCGAATATTGCTGGTGGTAGAGTTCATGATCTGCAAAAGGAAAAACTTCCGTGCAATTGGGGAGTTCCCTTTAGTTTAATTTGGGTACTTGAATATGGATGATGGTATCTGTTGGGGGCCGGTGGTCGTCTCCAGCTGGGCTCATCGTTTGTTCTCCAGGTGTTCAAGCCTTCGCCATCTCTTCGCTGCCAGGGTGGAAGTGCTCGCTCATCCCCAAGTTGCGGAGGTCTTTGATTTAAGGCCAAATCCATGGGTGCATGAAACGGAGGAAGTTGTTTCGGAGGCAGCATAGGTGCATGTGCAGGATGTGGTGGTGGAAATCGCGGCGGCCACATTGTTTAATTTCGAGATGGATTTCCCGTTCAAATATTTTAAATGAGTGAGTACCAAATGGCAAATATTCAATGCAATTATTTTAACTTTTAAGTAATGCTTTCATAAAGTGTCTAGTATATAAAATACTATAAGTATTAAGTACTAGGTATATACATAAAACATAATTGCAGTTTATTATTTTTATTTATTAATAAACAATATCAAAAATACGGTTTTTGCCTTTGTATATTATATATTTACGAGACTTCTGCACGATATACATTTAGCTATCTCTGATGGCTAGATTGTGCGAGGCAAATTCACTTGCTAGAAATTTGTTGTAACAACGTGAATCGAAGCGGAGGATTAGGGGTGGGAAAAAAGGATGGGAACGGAGGACATTTTTACTCATTCATGGGATAAACGGGCGGATAACAATTTCAATTGTCGGCCAAATGCAAGTTTTTGTTTGGTTGGGAGAAAAGGCAATTGAGTAGATAAGGGACTGAATGTCTGAATGGTGTTGAACAATTGCTCCTTTTGTGTTGGTTGCGAAGATTCTTTGGGAGAGAGTTCTTCACTTCTTTGATTTGACTTCCAAGCGCTTCAACCGTACTGTAAAGATGATAAAGGTAAGGTAATCGACCACAATTTCATAAAAACCACATCTCTCGTAGTTTCTTTCCAGCGCCTCGCCTACACGATTTCTTGCTTCCATGGACTGGAGGCCAATACCAACTCGCAGCAAATTGTCATTGTCTTCCACACTTAGCATAATATCCATTTCTATTTGGTTGCCGAGAATAGTCTGTCTCTTCAAGACCAAGAGAAGTTTTCATTCCCTCAGATCCAATATCTTGAACGGACCTGATTTTCTGCGTGGAATTCAACAAGGGATTGCGTCTGGAGGGTGGCCCTAAGCAATTTAGCGATCATTTCCGGCGTAATGAAGTTGGACTCTATGTTGAGAACTTTCAATGAGGTACTCTTCTCCACAAGCTCGACCAAGGGCTGTGTTTTTGTAGTAGATCAATAATTTAATTTGTATAAGTCATTTGAACTAACCCTGGCCTCCTGATCCGATATTGCGGTATTGGCCATGCACAATTTTTTCAGGTGCTTTGATTTGCTCGCCGCCCTTATCATCGCCCGAATGCGCTCTTTTGAAACTCTCTTCATGTTGTTGATATTTATTTCTTCCAATGTCGAATCATCACTTTCCAGCCTCTTAGTACATTCCTCTACGTTCGTCTCGTTCTCAGGCTCATCCGGCACAACTCGCGGCTGGAAGGCCTTTATAACGCCAGTGAAAGATACGCCCGTCTCATCGCTTTGGCCTTTTCCCTTCAGCGCATTGTAATACTGAGGTTGATTGAGCACATTGTGCATTCCTGCGTGGCATTTAACGAAAATTAACTCATCAGATGATAGCTAAACCGAGGATTCCTGCCAAATCGACCAAGTCCTTTTCAGGTGCTGTGTTAAGCGCTTTGTTGAGACGTTCATCGTCGTTTTCATCAAACTCATCTTCCGATTCCTCATCGTCCAAATCCAACTGATCAAATTTTCATTGGTCATTAATCAATACGTATATGTATCAGGCTTGTAAATATAGCACACACCTCTATCGGCATCTGAAGACTGCCTTTTTCAGTTGCTCCCTCGGCTTCTTGAAGTTCGTCTTTGGGTTCAAAAACCTTACCTTGAGATTAGAAAGAAATGGAAATTGCTTTTTTAATGGGAATCAACCTCTTTTTACGCCCGGAGCGAACGGTACTACTTCCTCCCAGTCTTTTTCGCCCTTCGCCTTTTCTTCGAGATAATTCAGCAATTTTTCGCGTTGATAGGGCCCAGTGGGTTGTTTTTCAGTTTGATTACGGCATCGTTGTGATGGGGGTAGAAGAGAATTCTTAGTCGTATATATTAAAATAATTAACCCATTCAGTTTATCCTACGTCCGGATCAAAGTCATTATTGAGGTCCTCTAATTCATCCGCTGTCAAATTCGAAAGGAGTCCCTCAATATCTTTATCGTCGTAGTTGCTCAAATTGCGTCCATAATATTTATCTCCTCCTCCTTCTCCGCCTGTCTTGGCCAACGACTTTGGTGCCGCCAGTGTTTTTTCTTCAGCGTAATAGCTGCAAAATTTAATAAGTCAATTAATTTTAAAGATTCGAAGATCCATTGGAAATTCTCATTTACTGTTGATCGATGGACAAAAAATGGTAGAACTAGGAGCTATAGTCTATCCGTCTATCGTTCTCGTCGGAATGCTCATTTATTGATTGCATTTTGGCCAGCCCACCCCCCCCCCATCAGAGCTAAGCTACAATAAGCGGAACATCTGTGCCGGTGTTTATTTGTTTTCTTATTGAATGAGGATGAGAAGGATCTTTGAGAGTAGAAGTGGCGATAATGTGAAGTCTAATGACTACTACATATTGATATAAGAAAAAAATGGCTGTGGAATTTTAAAAAATGTCCAGAAAGGGCTGTGGAATTTAAAAAAAACGCCCGGAAAGTGGGTGAAATCGCCAGGACTTAAAACTCCCCAATTATTTTAAGTATGAAGTTTAAGCCTGTCGCACTCAATAGTACCTCCCGAAAAAAAGAAAAATACATAGCTTTTTCGAAGCGATCAATGAGCCGAATCGAATGGTACTTTTCAAACAATTGGGGCGTATTAAGCTTATGTGTTTTTGAATTGGTTGGTTTCGATCATTAAAGAATACTTACTCGCTGTTATTCATTGTCTTTCCGCAGCAATGGTAATAGTCGAATAACTCGGTGACAGGCTGCAGACTGACAAATTCAAGTTTGAACAACACGGAATAACAGTAACGATGGACAACAGCAGGGTTAAGATACGAATTCTAAAACAAAGTAATTAAATCTTAATCTTAAGTGAGCTCCATGGCCAGGAGCAAAGCCATTTTCGCGTTGGCCATCATTTATATAGATCGAACGAGATTATGGAAAAATTTGGGGAATGGATCACTTATAAAACCTAGATTGTTCGGATTGCGGAAAAAAATACTTTTCTGTGGAAAATAAAATATATGTGTCAATTTTTAAAGGTAAGGTGCTAGTAGCTAATGTAATAATAATAATCTAATAATGTAATAAAACAATGATTGATGATGAGATAAAAAAAGAAGAGCGGAATCGAATCAACGATGAATCGGATAGAAAAGTAAAAATATGCTACGTGAATTAAAACATTAAAAGACTGCGAATTGCGGATGTCTAACAGGGAGAAAGACGGAAATAAGGCGGGAGAATCATAGTAAAATGGCTTGGAATCGGCTAGAATAAAATATTTAGCAAGCACCTCCATTCAGAACATACATATCGATTTTCAACAGAGATAAATAGATTCGCCCGTTGCCGTGGTTTACCTACTTCACAAGCTTTACGTATTAATTATCATGCTCTCCTTTCAGGATGAAAGAAAAGGATGGTGGAAAACTATGTCTTAAAGTTGAGTTCAGAAACTTAGCCTCGGCGGCAAATCGATGAATGATGATTGATGACATGATGACTTGATTGATGACCATAAAAAATATTTCCCAGGGAAGTCGGTAGGACAGCGATCAACGATCACTTCCCAACAAATTCTAATATTCTTGTTACCCAAGTTGAAGATTGATTTAGGTATTGGTGTGTTTGATAGTTTTTTGACATGTCAAAGTTGGCAGAAACCATAGGAGGGACACCCTTGTGTTTCAGGTAAAAAATTTAAAAATTACGGTTATCTTACTTCGAAATCTAGGGTTTGGGTTGGCTGCTGTTTTGCCCATCAATAATTATTAAAGTACCTAGATGTTATTGTAGTTGCCCTATTCTGTTGGCCATGGATACTATTTGCTATTTGGTACTATTTGGTCCTCGCGCCATTCAATTCTGCTAGATATATATATTGGGCATTGGGCAACGGCAAAAAAATCGATAAGCTAGGTACATATTACGTATTAGGTATTACCTAGTGCGCCTAGTCCTTGTGTTAGTGCCCTCTCACTCTCTCTGCATCCTTCTCTGTTCCTTCCCATTTGGTCTTTATTAATAATAATAAATAATAATTATTATTATTATTACTTTATTACATAGGCGACCACTAGGTAATACATATGTACCAAAGGTCTGAACTTGATAACTTGATAATGTTAAATTGTTAATTAGCCGGTTAAACGTTAAAGGGTGAGTTGGTCAGGAGAAGGGGATATGCGCCAGTGGGAATATAACCCACGTTACCCGAATTGGCTGTCCCAGGCGTGCTTTACCAATCCATTTTTCTAATTTTCATCACTTTGTGGCTCTATCCACTCCCAAAAAGCCAACCCGTCTTTCGTTGGCATTTTCCATAAGCCATAACGCATCAGCTCCCATTGTTCCCTTTCGAATCTCAAATTTCATTATTCCAACACCCCAAAAAATGCCCATCTGCCTATTTATTTTCCCAGAATGTCCCCTCGGGAAATTCCTCCAAAAACAACAAGAGAGGAGTGAAAAAGACAAGGGATTGATGAGATGATGAGGGGACGCGGACGGGAGGGGAGGTGCATTTCTGCATGTCCATTGTCCACCATGCAAATATTTTTCTTTCCTCTAACTCGAACAACTCAATATTTCTCTCGCTACCGGAAGAGAAGAGCAGGATTACCTAGCCTGAAAGGTAGTGAGCGCCCTGCAGAATATGCAATTGCAATGTCCAGCACCACACCCATTCGTCCAATTTGCCCTTTGGCCACCGACCAAATGTTTTGGCCGGCAATACTTCCTCTCCCTTGCCCCGCCGCGCCTCTTGCCCATTCAATCGGCTGACCAGCACAGCCAGCAGCAGCAGCGAGAAGTGAGAACCGAGGAGAGAGCGGGAGTCTCCCCTCTCCTCCATCGATGCTAAATTAGCGCCTCTCTCTCTGCCCGCCGGCCGCCAGCCAGTCTCCGCCAGTGCAGCCAATTCCACCCGTTGTCCGCGGCGACTTTTGGCGGCGGAGGTCCTTTTTAGACCATTTGGTTGGTTGTGCACCCTTTTGATCCCCATAAACCATAATAATCCCCTGCTGCCATTCCTTGGACCGAGACATTTCCCGCAAACCATTTTTCATTTGAACAAATGGATGAAGCTGCTGACGACTTGATGACTATCCATACATCCCTTTACCGTTCCATTTTGTTTATTAAAAAAGTGCTGTTTTGCACTTGTTATTAATTGTCAATCTGTTCGCCCATTATTCGCAAACAAGAAGAGGGCAAGAGGGCACTCACTCTTCCTGCCCATTCGCCGCCGCCCTTTTTTGCCACGACGATAGATTGTGCAAGCGGCGAGAGGGAAAACAAAAGAATTAGCAAGCTTTTGCCCCCTTCATCTCCATGTCATCGTTCGCCATCATCTTTTCCTCGGCTTCCCATTTTTTGCGCCAGTCACGAGTCACCCTGTCACAGTTTTCTAAAATCCAAAAGCAACTCCTCCTATCCCAAATTACTTCTTCGTTCCAGCACGCCTTTAGTTCACATTCATTCACATCGCTCTGTACCTTCATCGCATCCGCATCTCATCCGGAGCCAATTGCCCCCTCCATCTCTCCAATATTGCGCGGCGTAGCCCATAAAATTGTTGTCCCTTCCAGTAGTGAATGATCCAATTGATTCTGTCCGCAGCTCTAATTAGTGCGCGCCAAAAAACGACTATTTATCCACACACAATTGCCCTAAGGGAACGAACATGCTGATCGCATCAGCGGAACTCTTATATCCCATCAGCCACCTCCCCGTTCCTGGTGTGGAGGAGGGAGATGACATGTAAAGGACACGCAGCACTACCGCTAATTTGATTCGGTGTGCCCTTTTCTCTCACCCCATTTTTGACACTTGAGCTTAGTTCCGTATTTTTATTTTCCATAGCCCCACGTTTAATCACAACTGTATTACTAGTTTATAGGTATCCCACCACCCTCTCAATTTGTCTATTATTTCTTGTGGTTCCCTTAGTGCACAAGTTGACCTATTTACCAACCCGCGCGGGATGCGGGATCCAAGATGGGAATAAGTTTTGTTTATGCAAATCCACAGCGGCGCCAATTAATCAAATTCTCGCCAATTGCACACCCCTTCCCCGCTCCCTTTGTGGTCATTCCGGTTCACCTAAATTCCCGCGCGTCATTCCGCCCCCTTTAACTGTTCCCCGGAGTAACTAAACATCACATCCTAGGTTCATCACTGCGCTTAGATCGGTGAATCAACCACCACACCATAGAGGATGCTCTCCTCGCTATCATTGGAGCAGCAACAACAAAAACAGCGAGAAAATGGCAGTGCCGCCGTTGTGCAACAGCGATCGCCGATTCTGGCTCGTCTGGAGCGCACTCTGACAGCGGCTATGTGTACGCCCTCCCAACACCCAAGTGCATCATCATCTCCGCATTCTTCGTCGTCCGCCTCTTCAGTGGTGTCCTCCACTTCGCCGTACTCGGAGAACGAAGAAGAGGAGAGGATGAGAGCGAGACGTTCACAAGAGCAGCAGTTGGACAAACTGAGGCCTGACGAGATGATGGGAGTTGATGCGCGGACCCGCTTTTCCCACACCAAGGCACTGTTCGAACATTTGGAGCGTATCACAGGAGGCACGCCACAATCCGCAACCGGAGGAGCACGGTTGCCCTCCTTCTATTCTCCGCGTCTGCAAAGGTCCAGCTCCACGGGCGCAGGACCAGGGGTGGCAATGGGCGATGGGAAGCCACCGCCACCGGTACCGCCAAAGCCCTCCACGCAGCACAGTCACAGTGCACAAGTGACCCCTTCCGCATCAACACATTCCTTCAACACATCTACAACAGGTGAGTGGTGAGATTCGTCTCGCCTTCAAAAGTCTCCTCAGCTTCAGGGAATTCACCTTCGTCCATTACCAAAGGTCTGGCCGCTTCCCCGGTTGAGAGTCCGCTCTCACAAATGGAGCGCAACTTCTCTCAGTTTGCATCGGACGTGGAGCGCATTGCTGCCATTGAACCAACAGCGACAGGAAGGAAGGATGGTAGTACAGGAACCGCGACAACTGGACACACCGTGGCGAGCTATCTGGAGATGAAAAGTGAGGTTGAGAAGGCAGGGAAAAGGCAAGAAAGAGCAATAAAGTTTTGAATAATGCCGATGGGAATTGGACAATTTTTGAAGATTGTACCGAACCATCGTCGAAACAACAAACAACGATTGCATCAATGGTGGTACTCAACAGCAACCGTCGCTCAGCTACGACGCCTACTGGCGAGGACCGGCCTCCTACTACACGAAGAGGCTGTTCGGAACAGAGCAAGAGGAAGAGCAGCAGCAGCGGGGGACAACGGCAAATAAGAGGCACCAGAGGGCGGCGATCGTGGAAGAGGGCAGAGGGGGGAAGGGCGGTGGGAACAGAAATTGCGGAGGAAAGATTGACCGCGCACAGTTGCAGATGGCGGCCACACTTCTCCTTCTGCGTCCATCGGCGGCGCGCCCGAACAGAACGGAAGCGAGTCAGGCGAATCGGTGCCTAGCGAGCCGCGTCCATCCACTCCCCCTCCCAGGCACGGAGAAGAGGGTGAGAATTGATTGAAAAAACTCACTTTAAAGAAATAAATATACTCTCAAATTTACGTTTTAATCTTTGCGCAGAAGAATCGATCTTCGAATTGCGCCGTTTGCCTCGGGACACGGAGAATGGGATAGTGCGGCTCTCATCGCAGAAAGTTGTGCGACAAGACACCTACCTAAACTCTTCGAATGGATCTTCGCCGGCCGAGACAATGCGCGGCCTTTCACCCGAAAGGGACCCGATAACAGGGCGAAAAATCTCCTTTAGTACAGCGCCAATCCGAGTCTACAAGACGCACGTGGGAAAAAGAAGGGGCATTTGGTACTGATTATCGACCTTGATTTAAAGGGAGTAGATGAGTACGACCGCCGCAACGACGAGATTGACCCGGTGGCCAGTTGCGCGGAGTACGAGTTAGAGCGCAGACTGGAGCGAATGGAACTGTTCGAGGTGGAATTGCAAAAGGGCCCAGAAGGACTGGGCGTCAGCATCATCGGTACGTGTGGTGTTGTGCCATCATCTGACGTCATTTTCCAGGAATGGGCGTTGGCGCCGATGCTGGACTGGAGAAGTTGGGTATATTGTGAGTTTCATTTGAGCCCCTTTTTTAACCTTCCAAAATTCGCTTCTAGTGTCAAAAGCATAACTACCGGTGGAGCGGTACACAGAGATGGGCGCATTCGCGTCTGCGACCAAATCGTCTCGGTGGACGGCACATCTCTGGTCGGCGTATCACAGCTGTAAGGCAACAAAAGAAAGTTGAAAAGGGCTAAAACTTCGGACCAAATCTGATCCTATGAATGTTAAAAATCACAGATTCGCCGCGCAAGCTTTGCGCTCAACTGGCTCGCGAGTCCATTTCACCATCGGTCGAGAGCTGAATCTGGATGAAAGTGAGGTGGCCCAATTGATTAGGCAGTCGCTGGAGCAAGACAGTTTGCGCGAACGACAGAGGCTCGACATGATCGCCAACCAATATCCTCCATCCAGTGCCGAGCCTGAATTGGATTCCTCCCAATCCAAGGAGGAAAAGCAAAGGGAGACTGGGAAGAAACCAGAAGAAGGAATAGCAGCGATAAACAACCCGACATTGGGAGAACCAAAGGTAAAAGCAATACTGACTTTATTTCCCGTGTGTCGTTTTAGTCCCCTCATGCGGACGTCACTCCCAACAGAAATGCAGCTATCGTCAATAATGCACAAACTCCTTTTCCGATTCGTCCGTCCACAAATAATAAAACAACCAACAACGGCACGAATAATGAGACACCACTGTCCATCCGCGCCCGCGTTAGAGTACTGGAGACAGAGCTGGAACAATCGCAGCAGAAGGCATCCGAAACGAACGTGGAACTGGAGAACACCAGGGCACACTATACACAGCTGGAGAACCGCTACAAACAGGCCATGGGCATCGCCAAGTCGTTTCAAGAAAGGTATTATTAGCCGAAAAGAGTGCTACTACTGAACAAATTCTATCATCAAACAGGGAGCGAGAGATGTTGAAGCGAGAAGAGTCGCACGTGGAGTTGATGAAAGCCAAGGAACAGGAATACGCTGAACTGGTGTCAACACTGCGCGGCCGGATTGACGAGTTGGAGCGAAGACTGAACGGAATGACCAGACAACGGGCACACGTTGTGGATGGGGAACTGAGTGAACTGAGAGAACGACTTGAGCAATGTGAGAAATCTCATAACCACAACGCGGATGAGGCGAAGATAGAGGAACAGCAGAAGGCACCACCACAATACGGAGCTGGGGCGTTATCAAAACAGATGGTGAGTAGAAGACAGCCGCCGCAAAAGAGGAACGGAGGAGGCTTTGGCGAGATTGTGGCACACGCACAGCAACAACAACAACAGTCGAAGATTGTGGGCTGCAGTGTAAAGCACGCAGGACTGGTCAGTGGGGGAAGAAGGGAGCTAGAGATAGCTTATTGCTTTTGCTCCGTCGCTTACCCTCTTATTCACGAAGGGATCTCAGTCGGTTCCGTTATCAGCCGCCCCTCCGCCCCCACCTCACCACCAGCACTACTACCAGCAAGGTGGCGATCAGCAGCAACAACGCTTCGTCATCTTTGGCAGCAGTGCCCACCCAAATTTGGTCCACCACCACCGTTCCCACAACCAATCTCCGCCGTTCGGACTGCCTGAGATCTGCGAGGCGGACTGCACGATGCCACCAACGGACTACCCGCATCTTGTTCATCAACAATACACAAGCGGATTCATCACATCTTGCGATAGTCCCATTCCCCGAATTTCTGAACCCGCGTCACCAGCACTGCCACAAAAGTTCCTTCAAAAGGGCGGTGGGTCAGGCGGCGCCAGGTCACTTCTCTTCCCGTTACGCAAAAAGTTTGTGCCCACGGAGCACGAATTCTGGCGCGAAAACGTGGAAGCACAGGTAAGAAAGGGACTGAAAATCATGAATACTACATTTATTAATTATAACCAAATTAAATCGTCTCTTTGGTCTCAAAAAGTCAAAAACATCAGAAAAATACAAATTACGGTGGTTGGTCGTTCCGGTAATTTACGCCAGGGAAATTTCGCCAAAATATGCTTGGGCATTCTCGGATTTCCCCACCAGCCACCCCGAAAACATCACTTAGTGGTTTTTACTAGGTATGACTTTGCACCATTGTAAAAAACTAATTGCCTTTTGGTTCTCTCAATAAACTTAACAATTTATAATGCTGAGTTAGGGTCTGCAAGTGCTTCAATGGAGTGTCGACGACGTCTGTCAACTGCTCATCCACATTGGACTGGATAAGTATATACCGGGTGTGTTCTAACAAAATAGAAAATACTCACTCTCAATATTCTCCGTTAAGAGTTCACTATTAATAAGGTCAATGGGCCTAAACTGCTGGATCTGGACGGCACCAAACTAAAGGTTGTTTAGAGAAAAAGATGGACACCTAATCAAAAAGACTATGTTGAAGGCGATAGGCCTGTTCAACCACAGCGACAGGGCGGTGATCAAAAAACGAGTAAAGGCGATCAAACAAAGAATTGAACGAGAAAGAAAGGCACTGGAGAAGGAAGCACGACAGAGAGGTGGAGTGAAAATTGTCAGTGTCCAATGATGGAAGAAGGAGAATTGTCAATTTTTCATTACTACCTTATTAGTAGCTCATAAACTGCCATATTCCTCAATCCGCTATAAAAATATAAAATATTTTATTGTATCGAAATCGAAAAGGAAGATGAATTTTACTAGTGGTTTGACATTACACAGAAATTCATGTTCGTCTGCCTTAAATATTTTCGCCCAGTTTTGTGCAAATATTCCATCCAAAATCCCTCTCTTGTTACTAATACTACTACAATATATAATATACATATGGTTTAAAGTTTGAATGTGAGTTTTTCTTTACATTATAAATTGTATTAATAGATAAATAATAATTATTTAAAATTATCAATTACATGAACGTAATAGTCCTTTTAGGCGATAAGAATAGGACAATCAGCGGCTTGTATTTAAAATAGTAATTAAAGTTATATTTTTGGCTTTTGCCATAAGTCAAGTATAAGTATGTGGCCCCTCGAGTTTAGTTTTCGCTCGAAAGCACCTTTATGGAAGTTTTGCGCTGAAAACGTAAATCAGCAAAAAAACTGGCCGGCAACATGTTTCCGCCGAGTTATGGCGTTTTGCAATGTGAAAATTCAGTTTAGAATGGTCAAACCAACACATAGATATTACAGCTCATTCGACTCTCTCGACGAGCTGATTTGTCGATTTTAAAACTTTTTGACCTGAAAACCCAAAAGGGTCCTCCCCCTGTAGTAATCCTTGTCCTTCTCTGCTCCCTTCAGATCCTAATTTTTTAGGGCCTAAAATAATAAAAAGTAGTCCCTAAAATTCAAAACGAGGTTTTGCCAAATTTGACATGTATGTCGCAGGAAATCTTGAGAATCAGGAAATAGTGAGAATTTATGTCTGCCAAATCCGTAGAAACTGTTTATAACCGGTTTAAAGGTTTCAAATCCATGGGAAATTGAAATCCATGAAGGAAATCGACCATGAGGAATCGATTGAACCTATCATCAGCTCGCTAGGCCAAAGTCGAACCAAGTTAGACCGGTTTTTAGACC
>VAHH01001136.1:0-14148 GCA_013357305.1 Radopholus similis | reverse complement strand
GCTGATTATTTTAATGATAATATTGAACAACTGACCAAATCTCCTCTCATCTCTTATCGATAATATTCTCCCAAAATTTTTGTGACTTTGCCAAACATTTCGGACTTGTTTTCGCACAGGACCATTCTCACGCGGAACACTCGGACGAGGCGAAGAACGGTGGCGAGGGACTGTCGAACACGGTCGGCACCCATGAGAACAAGCCCGAGCAGAAGCCGAAGACCAGGGGACCTGCTCCATTCTCTGAGTACCAGCTTTCAGACCCAATGGAAAAAACACTGACAATCTTTGACCCTCGATGTTTAGACCAACTTATATGTTTTGGCAATGACAATTCTAACTTTAACTATCGTATAACTCGTTTGCATAATTTGAAAGCCGATAAACTTTGGACTAAGAAATTGGGCACTTCATGATTAAACGGTTTTAAAATACACAACTAATTTTATTTTCCAAACAAGTCGCCCGTTTTCCAGGACAGAAGGTGACACAAAAGGGGCGAGAGCAATTCTTGTACTATCCCACTTCCATTTTCAGCGATAGGTATTCTGTTACGCATTATTTTTATTTGCAGATTTTATTTCCACTCTCTACTGACTTCTCCGTTTTCGATGTTATACAATACTTTAATCGTGAAAAAATGTTGAATTTTTCAGACTCGAACCAATCAATGCCCAACTTAAAGAGCTTTTTCATTTTAGACTAAGGCTGAGAGGGATAGGCGCGTCAAAGAGCTGAACGAGAAGAACGTGAAGCTGTTCATGGAGGAAAGAAGGCGACTCGCGACAAAGTAAGACGACTTTCAAAACCAAACAACTTAATTTTATACTTCTAGATGTGATCGTCACAAGCAACAGCTCGAAAAGCGACACAGCGAACAAAGCGAGACACTTGAGAAAGAGGCGGCCAAGGTGAGAACTGATAGGAACAATTTCTGGCGAAACGATTGGACAAATAATCCTTATCAAATAATTGTATAATTGTAATACTAGACTTACTTACTACTTAGTAGTAATGTTTTGTTTTCGAAAAACTTAGCTGAATGCTGAATTACTTTATAAATCTTATTTCTTATTTTCTTGGCATATGTAGCTAAGTTAAATGTATTTATTTGATTTTCGAATTTAAAATAATCAATTGAGATGATGAATCTTTTTGCTTATATGTTGGTCTGCATGTTCGGATCAAGGTTTGTTTTAGCTTAGAGCCACATTTGTTTAATTACTTCATCCCATTCAGCACATGGCTGTCAATCAACGCCATTTGGGTTGAGATGTCACTATACACCAGCACATTACCCGAGGGGTGGTCTCTTCCTTCATACTTGTCTACAGTCATACAGGTGCAATGGAAAAACACTAAAATGCAAATAAACTTTCGCAATGTCCACAGATTGCCTGCATTGGCCCATTTGTATACGGATTTGTTCACAAATGCACTCAGGTCAATCTCAGCAAGGCGTCCCTCATCATGTTTCTGCTGGTGTTTTCCAGCGCTTGCATGCTTCTTTTGTCAGTTTTGCTTTTTCCCATCATATCATCATGCCCTTTTAGGACGTTTTTCTGGGAAACTACTCTCTTGATTTTTGGCTCCCAGCGTTCAGTTGCCATCATCGTGCTCACTTTTTTCATTGCCCTAGTAAGTCTGGTTTATTATTTAACATTCCGTTGTATATTCCAAAGGTGTCTGCTACTTCGAATGTGCTCTTCTTGCCTTACATGGCCGCCTTCCATTCCGACTATCTTCCGGCATATTTCGTTGGCATGAGCTTTAGCTCTCTCGTGCCAAGTGTCTTCAAACTTGTTCAAGGTTACGCACTTTTGGTTAGACTGACACATCAATGGTGCAATTTAATCCAGGCGTTGGAAAGTACACTTGTGTGCCCGGCGTGGATGCAAATGGCACCGAGATTGTTCGTGTGGTATATGCGGACCCATTGTTCGGCATCTGGCACTACAACTTGATCATATTCGTGTGGATGTCCGCCGCAACAGTCTCATTTGCCATTCTGCACAAGTACCACCACCCAGAACAATCGAATGCCGCTCCCAGTAGCAATCAACCCAACGAAAGTTCACCGCCAAATAGCCAAGAAGAGGAGGAAAGAGAAGCAATCGAAGGCGAGAAGAAACCATTAAGGGTTATTGTTTTTGCGAAATCGATGAATAATCGACCTGTGCCTTTAGCCGAAAGAAGAAACAACAACCGTTGGAGCGGAAGGTGCTAATGATGAGGACAGACTCCGCTATTGGACGCTGATTGCGTGTCTGGCGCTGATCTGCGCGGAGATGAACACAGTGGTGCCGTCGATCCAGAGCTACGCAACCCTCGCCTATTCCCTGCTCACCTACCACCTGGCCCTCACACTGTCCAGCCTTTCCCATCCGCCGGCCAATCTCCTGCCGTACTGGTTCAAACCCCAGTCCATGCGTGTGCTGCTCGCCCTGACCGCCACTTGTACCGGTCAGTTCGCAACCATCGAATGACGAATTTTCGCATATTTCAGGCGGCACAATTTACATTTTCTGGCTGGCCCTCCAAAGCCCCAATCCAATTTTGCGCGAATCTTCCCCAGCACTGGGAAGCTCCATTGTGGTATTTTGGGTTTCAACCGCTCCAACAGATTAATAAGCGCATTCGAGATTCTCGTCTCAATCGTCACCGGATTTCTCTGTTCCTATTTGCGCACACACATTGTCGGCCTCATTCGCGGTGAACATCGTGGCAGCGAATCGCGGCTCTTCTGGAGCGGTTTCTTCATGCAGGTAGGCAAAACGGGATCCGCCCACAAATACTACATACAATGCGCAGAACTGATCAATGCTCTTTCCAGACCGGCTCATTCATCGGCGCCTGTGCAATGTTTCCTCTGGTCAATGTACTCCATCTCTTCGAAAAGCGTGCACCGTGTACTTGACTTACCAATGTGATTAACATTTCTATAGTTCAGGGTTTCACCTTTTATTAACATTTTTGTATTTATCAATCTCATTGTAATGTGCAAATTAAAATACTATAATTTTGCAATATATCATTCCACTATAACGCCAAAAATGTACATTGCTCAATGTATAATCGGAACGTAATGTTTTGTTGTTTAAAGCGAATAAATATCTCTATTTTCCGCTTCCTTCTCAGCTGACGTAGATGAGGGGCGCGTGCACTGAGAAGAGTTGCTCGAAATCGCCGGTGGACAGAAAGCCTTTGTCGCCCTCGTCCAGCTCCTGGCCAATTATAACAGTTCCGGGTTTCTTCATTTCCCCGCCACCTTGAACACCGCCGATGCCTTCTGGCTGCTGACCAGACGCACCCCGTCGTCTGGGGAGGGGCCCCGTTTGGAGCCGAAATGTGCGATCGCGGGTGCGGCACTCGGAGTGGTGATGGCCGAGGCAAGCAGTGCCTGCGGTTGTTGGCTTTCCATTTACCTCTGTCTGTCTGTCCACTCACCACACTGCGGACTGTGGGCGGCTTCCGAGTGCTGGTCGACTCTAAGGGGGATGAGGCGGTGGCCGTGGCAGCACTGCTGCTCATCAAAAGGGAGCGTCTCTTGCGCTGGCTGAACTCGCCTCTACCGCGCAGAGTGTACACCGACTTGACAAACTCGAAGAATTCCTGCGGTTTAATCTCCGGTTTTGGCCTGGACAGGAGAGGAGTGTCCACCTGGTAGCTGACCTGACCGCTCTTCTCACGCCCAATCAGACGCATGGTCCATTCGGCGTTGGAGCGGGCATTTTCATCGCAGACTCGATAGAGCGAGACGACCAAGTCCTTGAACGTCAGGTACTCGACGTGGGAAGAGCAGTTCTGGCAGTACGCGAAGAACATCCGCTCCAGATAGGCGTCGTTCAGCCGGTCGGGGATGAACACGCCGAAGAGCCGTTTGAACTCGGGAAACTTCATCCGGCCGGAAGGACACTCGTTCTTGAACCGGTTATACATGTACCTATTCGAATGTATGATTTTGCTTTGTTCAGTCGTTTCCCACGCACTTTAGCCATTTATCGCTGAACCGATGTCCGGTCATCTCTTGCAACTGGCCAAGACTGGGCGGCCGCTCCGGCGGCTCGAAGCGGTTCAAGTCGTCCAGACTGTTGACGTCCGCCTCTGCAAGCGCTAAAAGTGGGTCAAATTATCTGGCGGGCACTGCACTCGTTCATTTTTGCGGCTTCTTATTCCCCGACTTTGCAACCCCACTGAGCCCTTCCCGTGCCTTCTCCCTGCTCCTGACGATTGTTGTCGGCCGAGTATGTGCTCGCATCGCTCGGCAAATTGGTGACGAGGACGCGCAGTTTGGCCGGGATTTGGCGCGTCGTGCGGCGGATGCTGGAGCGCAGCATCGATGTGGGGGAGGACATTAGCATTGCGCAAACTTTGGCGGCCACGGACTGGATAGAATATGTACGGGAACAGCAGAATAATGGCAGCGGCGGCGCCGGCAAAAAGAGGCACTTGCCCACCCACGAGAGAGGGAGTGGTTTTGCCCTGTGGGGGAGTGCATAATGCACCACTCCCTCTCCCACTTTTCCGCCCTCTTTCTCTCCCTCGGCCCCAACCCAATGCACCAATGCAATGCTAATGAGTCACAGCGGAATATGTGGCTGTGCCGTCGACCAGCCCTTTCCCCTCTCGCGTGCCCCGAGTAAATGGAACGACGCGTGGCCGGGGCTCCTCCTCTCAGGCTCGCCCCGTCAACGTTATTCTTTTCGCATTTATTCACTTCCTTTTTGCCTTTCGGGAGGCGCCGCCACAAAAAGAGGGAGATGGGGGCGAAGAAGCAATTGGCCCAGTGGAATGGGGATTGACGAGATGGGAGCAGACAGAAGGCAGAGAATGCGGATTGTGATTGGGCAGGGGAGAGGGGTGAGAAATGCGATGATTCTGGCCACGAAGGCAGAAGAATTGTTGCCCGACGCATTTTGGCAACTTTCGCACATCCAATCCCCACTCATTCAGTCACTCACTTCGTTAGTTCCCGATTGATGCAGCACAGGAGTGGGGGAAAGGGAGTGAGCGGAACGAAATCTGATCTGGCCGCGGAAGAAAGGAGGCGAGGAACTCTCCGGCAAACGGGCCGGAGACAGTTTTGCCTGAGCACACACAGTTTTGGTAGTTTTGCGCTGTTCGCCGCAGAGTTCAGCCTCACCTCTTCTCACCCACTCTCGCTCTCCCTTGCGCTTTCCCGAGCAACTCCTCCCTCCCCAATCTTATGGCTTCCCATTGGCCCGAGCATAGAAAGCGGCATTAAACTTTAATCCAGTGAACGCCCCTCAAATGGGGACAAGGATGGGAGGGAGAACTTACTAGATCGGTTGATCCATGATAAAAGATCAGGTGTCTAAATAGCCGAGAATTGCAGTGACCATTTGGGAGATTTTTGTTGCTTGGTTGGTCTTCCTCATAACGGAAAGGCGAGAGGAAGAGGCGACTTGTCAAGCTCGAAAAAGCTCAAATCTCAAAAAAGATCCGCGAAACCCGGTCAAATGCGATCACTGATCATTGCGATGTGCACTTTTGGGGGCCAAAATGAATCCCAGAGAAATGCAAGGAATGCGGGGATTGCTGTGGGGTTGAGGCAGCAATAAATATGCTGGAATGGGTGGACAGCCCGGAGCGGGGGTGGACCCGATCGGCCGCATTTAGCTCCCACTGATTCATTTATTTGTGGCGGGACCCGGGAGTGAAAAACACCAAACAACGGATTGACTGGATTGGACTGGGGGTTTCGGGAGCAGTGTAAATTGGACGACAGTTGGCCAGGGGGAGGGGAGGGCCTCCATTTGCTGTCGGGAACGCAATGAATCTCCCCTCTCAGTTGGGCGTATAAATGTTCACAACAACAACATCGCGGGTTCACTCAAGCAGCACAAAATGTGACGGGAGTTGTTCGCCCCTTTACCCGCTCTCCAAGTTCGCCGATCCAAATCAACGTTGCACAGTGTAATTTGAAACTTTTTGGAGACTCTCTTTGGCAAAAACGAAGAAAAAACTGCTCCCCATTTAGAACTTAAATAATCAAATAGTGTTTAGGTTCGGGTTTAGATCATCACTTAGGTCACCTTTTGCATTACAGTAGGCACTTCAAGGTACTTTTTGGGTGCAAAAAGAGTTCTGAATGAGACAACCTGGAAACAAAGCACTGGTAGAGGTTAGGTAGTCTTCCCCAAAACTGCATTCATGCCCCTCCATGTTCGCAATTTGCACCATTCCCCCATCCCCATCAGTCGCATCCGTCCATTCCCGCATTGTGTTGTTTTGTTCCCTGTCTTCCCCTGCCATTCCATTATGGAACGCCCCGTCGGCCGTGAGCCATTCAGTCTCCCCTTCCTTCGCCCGCCCGCCGCCTTTTGCCGTTTGTTTCCTCCCGGGGATTGACTGATTGATCCATTCTCCGGCCCGCGGAGCAGCTCAAACTCGGGAGGGGCGAATCCATTCCGGCCCAGCGGGGACAACACATGTCGTCGGGCGGCTGTCATTTCGCCACCAGCGAGGGGCAGCGATCGTGAAAACGAGGAAAAATCGCTCCGATCCCATCCATCTCGGCCGCCGGAGAGCATTCCCTGGCAGAATTGCCGCCCGCATTGCCGCCTCCCTCGCGGCGCCGGTGACGCAAAAACAGGGCCCTCACATTGGGAATGTGCTTGCCCTCCTTCGGCGCATTTATTTATTTGCGATTGACCCTGCTCTCCCGTTTGCCTTTGGCCGCACTGCAAAACAACAAACCATTCATTCCATTGATTCGTTGTTCACTCTCATTTCAGGTCGTGCGCGCTCGACTTGTGGACCCACATCCCGAGGATGATGAAGACGGAACAGGACGACCAGGGCAGCGCCGACACCAATTCCACGCAAGCACAGCAATTCCACTTTGACGACAACATTCCTGGGGACAAGGTGCGAAATTGCGTGGACCCTCCAGCAGAGGGCTTGCTTGTTGCAGGACCACACTGCGGACGCGTTGGCCGCCATCCCGCCTTGCTTTGTGGACGCAGAGGAGGAGAGCGCCAAAAGGGAGGAGCCGAGTTCGACCACGACGGAGCCGCGGGCGGGGAGCAGACTGCGCGAACTCAAGGTGCAGGATCTGAAGGGCGAGTGCAAGAAGCGCCAGCTGGCGGTCAGCGGCTCCAAGCAGCAGCTGATGGACCGGCTGCGTCCGTACGAGGACCAGATCCTGATGGCCAGCGGCGGCGGGGAAGAAGGCACTTCGCCGCTGGCGGACGAGAGCTGCACCACGGACTCGGTAATCGACGCCGTCATTGACGCAGTGATTGACGCCTCCGCGTCGATGAGCAACGCCGAGGAGGCTGCCACCAAGCTGGTCAGCGAACAGCACACGCGGAGAGGCCCACGCGCCAAGCTGAGCATCACTGACTGTCTGCTGAGGCGCCAGTCGGGAAACGGGGGAGTGGCCACCAAAAAGCAGCAGCAGCGTCGTCCGGCGCCTTTCGTGCATATGGTGTGCGGGGACAGCGCCGAGAACGGGGACACCCTCGCCAAACTGCTTCTGCGCGAATCGGCCGAGCGGAGACAGCCGCCCGCCACCGCAGCTCCGCTCGCTGCACAACACTCGGCATTCAGCTTCTACCCGCCCCCAGTGCAGCAGCAATACAACTGCACTTGTGCGGCAAAGGCAAACAACAGCAACGGGTCAGTGACGAGCGGAATTAGAGTTGTATATGTACACTAAATTGTTTGTTGTTCAGGTTTGTGAAGCGATCGCCCGCTGTGCCGGAAGCGCCAACACTGCCAGACTCGCTGGCCACCGTGAAGTCCATTCCGTCCGCTGCGGATTCCCTGATCACGTTCAGCTTCGCACAAATGGGTTCCGGGGGACAGGTGAGCGGAGGGAAGAAATGAGGGAGGGGTGGAGGGGATGCTGAGCCCAACCCCCGGTGGCCCTGTAGCGCAATGGATAACGCGTCAGCCTACGGAGCTGAAGATTGCAGGTTCGATCCCTGCCAGGGTCGTACACTTTTTTCGCCAAATTTTAGAGTCCTACTCTACAACTCGCTCAAATATTTTTGCGAAAAAATACTAAATGCCTTCATTTTCAAACTTTTAGTTCACTCCAATGAATCCGGATGCGCCGCTGGTGGAAGGCAAAGAGGACCCGAAGGGGAGTGCGGCAAAGGGTTCTTCCCCGTCCAGCGCTAGTCCGCTCGCGCCCATCTTACTCCCGAATTTCGGCGCCGACCCAATCGCAATGGCACACAATAATGGTTCGGCATAAACCGAACATGCTGCACTCCGTCGCTTCGCTTTAGGCTGTCGCTGTGGAAAGCCGGCGCCGCTGACTCCGCAACCGGGGATGGGAATTGGGCCTCCGTTTGGCGTTTCGACTGGGGCGCGACGACGTCACAGTGCTGCGGAGGGCGGAGCAGTGCCTGAACTGGGCCAACAGCAGAACGGCGGAGTTGCCGTGCTGAACGCCGTTGCACTGGCAAAGCACGAGGAGCTGCTCAGAGGGCAGCAGCGGCGCATCCTGGACCTACAACGCGAGCTAGGCAAGTCGCAGCTGGCGCTGCACCAGCACCAGATCCTGTGCGCCGAAGCGAGGCGCGCATTGGCACAGCAGCAGCAGCGCACAGACCCGGAGAGCGGACGCCCGATAAGCGAGGCGGAGCACTGGCTGGCGCAGCTGGAGAGTGCGCGCCAGATGGAAAGGGCGCACGCGCAAATGGCACTCGCCCACCGCCAGCAGCAGCACCAAATGGAGCGCCAGAGCGGCAACCAGAGGGCACTGTTGGGCGCCGAGCAGAGACTCAGAGTAGGGCCAATAAACGGGGATCCAACCCAATCCATTCATTTGCTCCCCGTGGACAGGAGGAACTGCGTCTGGAGCAGGAGCAGAAGCTGCAGGTGCCGACTGTGGTTGTGGCATTCCGAATGCCCCCATTCCCATTGGCAGGACCAGGCGGTGCAGGACATCGTGCGCATCATTCGCCAAGAGCCACGCGCGGCACTGCTCATCGTGCAGCTGCTGCGCAAATACCAGCTGGAGAAGGAAGCGATGGCCAAAGAGTTTGTGGGAAGGGCCCAATCCAATTGTTTTGTGCATTCGCAGGGAGAGCGAATCCCAGGAATGGGACCAACTTCTGCCGCCGCCAAAGCCGAAGAGTGCCAGTCCGCCTGCAGTGATCACCTTGGACGACTCCGGGTCACCGAACCCAACAAAGACTCCGACGATGACGGCCACTGCGACAGTGCAGCTGAAGGAAAAGGCGACGACCAAGGGGAAGGCCAAGGGCGTCAAGGGCAAGAGGAAGGCGACAGCACAGAAAGAGGTACAGACAAATCCCATCTCAAGTGGCGTTCGTTTCCAGCAGCAGAAGTGCGCCACCTCGTCCAGCAGTTCATCGTCCCGGTGCACGTCCGTGATGGACGGAATGCTCGCCCGGAGCTGCGGCTGCGTTGGGGCGGCACAGCCGCAGCAGACTGAGACGAAGACAAAGCGTCGCCCCAAGTCGTCGATGGGGGCAGTGGAAGGGGGCGCAGAGGGCACTGTGGACATGGAGGAGATATTCCGCTCGGTGCTGGAGGACACTGGGAAGGCGGCCACGAACAGCAGCAGAGCGTCCAAGCGACAGCAACAGTTGGAGAACGCTGCCGCCAATCTGGAGTGGGCAATGGCGGCGGAGGCCGCAATGGAAATGGAGCAGCAGCAGCAAACGGTAAGCAAAGGGGGAGCACTGGCATCGGACGAAACAATTATCACGGTGTTGAACCTTTCGTCGTTCAGCCGATGTGCGCCGAACCGGCCGACCCGTTCGGGTGCACTCTGCTGGTCCCGGACATGCACTTCGCCAGCCAGCACCAACCTCCGGTGATGCCTTCGCCGTTCGAGCCGTACTTCTACACGCCGCCGCCCCTGGAGAGCTTCGGCTCTGCGGAGCAGGGGATGTGCCACAGCCAGGAGATGGACGACCTGATGGAGGTGCTCCGCGACGACCAGGAGAACTCGCAGCTGACCGGCGGCGGGCAGTCGGGTGACGCGGGCGAGGTGGACACCTTCAACACCGAGCAACTGGCCACACTGCTCGCCAACGAGGTCGAGTTCCAGCGCTGCAACGTCGGCTCTGCGTGTGCCTCGAGTGCGTCCTACAAGGCGGCACTGCCGGTCCAGGGCGCGGTGGCCGCCAACATTCGTCTGGACGAGGGCGCGGCCTACGCGGAAGGAGGGGCTATGTACGCGGAAGCGCAGTTCGAGATGGAACGCGTGTTCCAGGAGAACGCGTTTTGCGACGACATGGAAAAGGTGAGGGAATCGGAGGGTCAAAGATCAAATGCAATCGCTCAGCAGGGAATGATGGAGTGGATGGACGGCTTCGACCACTTCCAGCAGGCGGTCTACACGTAATTTAAACAACTGGTCAAATGGAGCTGTGTGGGCGCAGAGAAAAGGACAAACAGAATCGACTAGAGCCGCATAGGTCAAAGGCTGGTTTGAGTTTGAGGTTTAGCAGTAGCAGTAGACCGCAGGTCAAGGATGGAGTTGGACCGATTTAATAAATCTAAGGAATCGCAGTAACGCAAAACTATCGATTGGCCCTCCATCCTAGACAATCTCTAAGCATTAACTATTGTATTTCATTATAATTTAATTCTTTCCACTTCTACTTACTCTCTCTTATTATTATTACTCACCTTCTTTTACTGATCAATGACCAATCAATGACTCGTACCCTAACATTAGCGATAGCGTGTGCCCGAGTAGATCCCAAACCCCCGCCCAAGCACAAGTGTCTAGCCATCCAATATCCAATCCCTCTCGCCCCTTTCCCCGCGTTTTTATTCGCCGCCTTTTGCCCGCTTCCCAAGTTCCCAACCGCCATCCATCCATCACCAAGTCATCATTTGTTCGTTCCCCTTCCTCCGCACTCCCAAGTCCCAATTGTTTCCGTTCCTTTTTATTTTTCCCGCGCCTTTCCCTCAAATCCGAGTAATGCAATAAGAATTCCGATTTTTGCAAATAAATGGAAGTGAAATTCAATTAGAGTGCTTGCTACCTTCGCTCTGGAAGAACAGCCGGAACTGCAGCGAGCGGACGGCCCAATAGAGGCGCGCAACGCAGTCGTTCAGAGTTTTGTTGGACTGAAACAGCCGCACGTGGAGTTATGTATTTGTTGTGCCTGTCCAACTCACGGGGAACACTCGCGGCGGGGCGGCGTAGACAGCGTGCACTGTGCGCCGGATCTCGCTCCTGTTTTTCGGCCCGCGGATTATGCAAATGCGCAACGGACTGACTTGCGTCGAGCCGGAGGCCGTCGCGCGGAGAGCTTGACGAAGGCGGAGTTCTTGGAGAACATCGCCCGTTTGTTTGTTTGTTTCAGCGGCAAGGGCGCATAATTAGGGCAAAACGGGGACTAACTAGATGTCGTTTTGACAGCCGAGTTGTGGGATTGGAAAGTGGGTGGGGATTGGGCCTCTGCCCCTTCTTCGCCTGTGCTGAACTCGCAGCGGGAGAAAGCGGCAATTTGCGGGAAATTAAATCCGAGGGGTGAGTGCGGAGAGGGCGAGGGCCTCTCCAGCGGCGGAAAACCGAGAAAAGGCGATTTTGACGCGTGGGAAGCGGAAAAGGGAATGCGCCGGACAAAGGAAGAAGCAAAGGGTTGCGACCACACTGCACATTTGTTATGCGCCCAATCTCCGCCAAAGTCATTCAGCCGACACCAGAGAGTCCATTCTTGGCGGTGGATTAAAGAAAACATTCGGGTGGAGAAGAGTTTGATTATTTATCAGCTATTTACATTTACACTCGAGCACTGCATAGCACTATTGGGGGCAAACAAAAACGGTCTCTAGGCCTGTTGCTTGAAGCAGAGGCAGATCACTCCGTCCTTTTCCGCTTCGCAGAACAGTTCTGAAATCAGCAGACAGTGAATGAGTGTGCGCCCAGCAGATGTGGTAGTCCAGACCTGAGTTCACGATGTAGCTGAACGCGTGCCGCGAGCACACCACGTCGATCTTGCCGCTGATTTGGGCCGCCACCTTTGCCTGGATCTGGCGCTTCGCGAGCGAAGGCTTTGCTTGGATGTTCTGCGAGAAGAGAGGGTTAAACTTAAACGGACTCCCTGGGCCCTCCACCTCCAGGATCAGCTTGCGCATCAGCTCGCTGTTGCAGTTCCTGCGCGGACTGTCGTGGGCTGACTCCGCCCCTTCCCTTCCCCTCCCCTTCTGCCCCTTGCCACTTTTGGCCGCCTTCCCCGGTTTGGCCTCAATCCCGGCGGTCGTTCTTGGCGCTGTAGCGCTAGTTGTCGTTGTCGTTGTTGTGGTCGTGGTGGTGGCGGTGGACGTGGTCGACTCGGTCGTGGTGGTCTCCGCCGCCGTGGGCTCTTCCTGCTGCGCGGCACTTGCCTCCGCCGTCGTGGTCCTGGTCTGCTGGTGGCCGTCGCCGTTCCGGATCGGCTCCTCCTTCTCCAACTCCGTGCCCTCGCCGTCCACCGCGTCGTAGATCATCGTGTCCGACTTCTCCACGTCCAGCTGGGCACATGCTTTGTTCAGGCAGTTGTTCCTGTTGCAATAGTGTCACCTGGTAGTCCCCCTGCTGTGCCCGTATCGGCTCATCCGCGTTCGGCTCCGCACTTCCCTGGCCCTCCACCGCCGCCACAACGAGTGCGGCTATCCAGAGCAGCAACACAAGTCGACTCCCCATTGACATGTTCAGATGCGGCTGGGAGTGTTAATTCGCGCAAGTCACGTTCCAAATGCGCCGATGGGAGCAGCAACTGTGCTAATCTTTTGTTTGTGCCGCCCCATTTCCGCGCTGAGTGCCCGGCGGCTAATTGGACTGGACGGGGCAGAGGATGCGCATCCATCAGCAGCACAAGGGCAAAAAGAGCCCGGGATTCGGCTGGGGAGGGGCGAGAGCGGAGAGACTGGATGGAACAGGTTTGGGAGCGGAATGTGGGATTTGGGTTGGCGGACGAAATGTGTGCATTCGGCAAAAACAGTGGTCAAACGGCTAAGGCAGTTTATCGTGTCAAAAGTGTTCGATTCAATCGCAGCGGATTTGGTTGTGCACATTTTCAAACTTCCTCTTCCTCGGCTCACTTTTTGCCCGGTCCCGGTGCGTAGGCCGCCGGTCCTGCTGCGGCGCCCCCGTTCACCGGAATGGCGGGAGCTGCAACTCGGAAGTGGAAGTGGAAGTGGAAGTGCCTTCCCGGGTCCAATCCTCCCCATTCCCCCTCCTACCTTGTGCCCCTGCCCCAGAGGGCAGTGCGGCCACGGGGGCGCTGGCCGGCGCGAACAGGCTCTGGAAGTAGGGCGAGTAGCTGGTGGAGGGCCACTGAACGAGGGGCACGTGTTTGGACTTGTTTGGACTTTTTGGGGTTTGGGTGTCTCACCGCTGCGGGCGGAGGCTGTCCCTGGGAGGCGCTGAGGAGCAGGAGTGCGACGAACACCGAGGGCAGAGGCAACATCCCTTGCTCTGTTTCCGTTCTGTGTCAATTGGCAATTGGGGTGTCTGTCGCCTTTGCGCCCCCATTTATAAGACAATTTGCACGGACGCCATTTGTGTTTGCGGCCGATAACCGGCCACTGCAATGGCCGCCCGTCCAATCCGGAACGGGGACAAAGGAGCGCAAAGAGAAAGCCAGCAATTGGGAGAAAAGACGAAAGGCGTTATTCAGCGGGGCAGGGCGAAGGAACACCAATGGCTGTTTTGTGTGTTTTGTCCGTGTTTGCGCTTTGCATATTCTCCGTGTTTTACCAAAGTCGACATCATTTGGTGTATCTTGTGCATGTGAAAGTGCCAATGGACCAGCGAATCAGTACACCAGGTATTGGTATTTCCATTGTTCCCTCTTTCTGGGCGGAAGTGACTCTCCCTCCGTTGTTTGGGTAATTATCCAAAATACAGTTGCTTGTTGAACTGGTGTCGCTGCATTGAACCCGAATTGGGCGCTGACCTGGTGCGCATAATTGCCGCATAAAATGCACGGCAGTCCACTCGACCGCTTTCACTTTTGCGCGAAAAAGGCGACGGAGAATGTGCCGACCGTCGGTGGCCGTCTGTGTGCTGGTCGCCTTCTTCCTGGTGCACTGCTACCCCGCACCCTTCATCCAGCAGACGCGCGCTCAGCAAACCCAAAAACAGCAATTGGATGGCGCCGCGGGCCAACAGCAGCAGGGGGAAAACGCGGACAAAAGGTC
>VAHH01001135.1:0-14183 GCA_013357305.1 Radopholus similis | reverse complement strand
AACCTTTCAGCTGCACCAGGTCGGCACTTGAGCTGGAGGCGCTGCTGCTGCTCACGCTAATCTTTGCATCGTCGTCCTGCACCTCAATGACTTGGATTTCGTTTTCCATTATTGTTGTTGTCAGGTGTTTGATTTATTGCTGGGGGGGATTTATCGGCCTTTCGGGCCGTGTTCGTTCTTTAAATCGAAAACAATTAAATGCCTGCACGACCAAATGATAAGAGAGAAGTTTGTAACATGACCGACAAGAGTCTCTTGTTGATAAGGCCAGCGCTGTCAAATGTGATCGTCTGTCGCCCGCGTGTTTCTTGCTTTTTGTACCCACCAACATCAACACAAATTATCGTCCCACTTTCGCTTACAGCTTGCTGCTCTCTCTCCAATAAAGACGCAATTAAACCAAAAAATTGCAGAAGAGGGCAATAAAACCACAATTTTATGCTTCCGTTCCAAAAAGCAAAACCGTCGCAATTTTCTGATGCGCAGAATAAAGGTTCAAATTTATGGATGTGAAATGTATGGAATCGAATGAGAAAATAAAAGAATTACAATTTCAATTTGGCGAAAACCTAAAATGAACTCTCCAAGTTTGCCAGTGGCAGATAGTTCACACTGATGCAGTGCCTGATCAGGCGCCCTTTGAATTCGGGGATGCTTGGACGATGCGTGATTTTGCCAGAGGGATTTGTGTAGGCGTATGGCACTGAACAGGAAATAAAACACCCGCAATTAAGGAACACTCACATCGCATCACGTAGTATTTGGCCCACCCCAATTCAATTCGCTCACTGGCCCCCGGCTGGAAAAAGCCCCCATCGTCATCAGCCATCTGTGTGTTAAGTGGGTGAAGGAATCCTAGGCAAATTGTGTGCCTGAATCGCTGGCTGAAGCACGACGCTGACTGGCGCTTTGGGTGTGACGATGTGGATGCGCATCAGCTGGGCAGAAGTCCGGGGCTCCTTCTTGCAGGGGCACGGCATCCAGATGGGCAGATCGTTCTCCATCAGAGGCATCGCATCCAATTTCAAAGGTCCAGAGGTGCGTCGATGTCGGAGCACCTTCCCCGGTTCCGAGACCATGAAGCGATGGCCCCTGGGGCACTCGTAATCGAAGCCAATGAACATCTGAGGACATCACAGAGTGAGTGAGTGCTCCAGACGGCAACCACTAGTATAGAACTCACTTTGACTTTCTCCTTGCTCGTTCCTCCGGTGCCCTTTTCAAAGCGTTTCTGCTGATGTTGGAGATTTCTAAACGTCCTCTCAGAGGGAGTCGCCCCAATGTATTGCAGTTCCCGCAGCCACTGTTCCGTCTTCACAACCAATTGCACGTCCCACGGGAGGAGGAATTCAGAGCCACTGCGGAAATTCGGACAGTTCCGAATGCCGGTCGAGTGGTTGTAGAGGGAGCTGTGTCCTATGCAGACAACAGAGAAGGAGGGGAACAGCGGAAGAAGGTCCGGCGGCGAGTTCGAATGGGGGACGTGGTCCAGGAAGAGGCCTGAATTGCCGATTGGTTCGGGAGTGGGGCAAATAGCGGCCAACCCTGGTACGTCTCCGCCACTTGGGTCTCGTCCATTCTCTGCCGGTGCCTTTCCTGGCTGTCTTTGCCCACCCCCCCGCTTCCACTGCTCATCGACCCGCTTCTGTGCTCTTTGCCCGGATAAGTGTCGTAAGAGTCCAGATAGTCCGCCGCTTCTTGAGAACAATTCGCCCGTTCCTCCTCTTCCTCGGTGGAACCTTGTCCCACCAGCTTCTTGCGCCTTTCTTCTTCCTCCTCTTCGTCCTCCTCTTCCTCGTCGTCGCTGCTTAATTCGCCCTCGGATAGACCTTTCTCCAGAACGTCCTCCTGTGTGGCAGGATGCGCTTCGCTTGTTTCTGCCTTCCCGCGCGTTGTCGCCTCCTCGTCGGTGGAGAGGATTTCCTCGTCTTCGTCATCAAAAAATCTGATGTTGAATTCCTCCGGATTTATGGCTAGTCCATCATCGTCGTCCAATTCCATTTTTGGTGTGGCCCATAATGTCTTGTCGGCCATTGTCTTTGTCGCCAATGTTTGTTGCCGTTGTACATCCTCGCTCGTCCGTGTTTGCACCGGCCGCAAGTCAGGATTGGGCTGGGGGAGCGTAGCATTTTTGGGATCGAACAGGTGAAACTCGTATCGATCTAGTTCGGCGCAACAACTCCCAAAGTCGAAATCAGTCTTGCAGTAGAAGTCGTAATTCGCCTCCTGATGGGCAATATCGGGGACCATCCATTTTCTGGTCCTTACCTTCAGTGTGAAGGGGTCGATCCTGATCTGTCGGGTCATTCCACAGTTGCACATCGAAAATGTCTTCACTCCAGAACAATGCTTTTTCACGCTGGTCTTGCTCCTTGATCTGGCTTGCTCCCCAATCCTGACCCCTTCGGTCTCATGGATCTAAAACATGACCACCTCGGTGTTCAGATAGTTTAAATTACCGCGTAATGGCACAACTGGCCGGTCAGCGACAGTTGTTCACAGCGCTGGTGTCCGTCGAGCCAGAACAGTTCACACTCCGCCTTCAGCTGCGCGCCCATCCATTCTCGCCTCTCTAGACCGGCTGCTTTGGGACAAATCTTTTGCAGCTGCTCGAGAGCCATGTTCCTCTTCAAGCAACTCTATTCACTGTCAACGAACCAATGAAAATTAACCGTAAAATCGTGCTCTAGTCGGGAAAAAACTATGTCGCCTCCGCCGGTGATTTCAGGCTGTTGACTCAATTGCTGACTGTAGAGAGCAATTCCCGATCGAATCGCGGCTTGGACAAGACTGGAAAATTGCACTAAACCTCCGCCCAACCAATGTTCTCTACCTGTCGATTGTGTCTAGTTCTGGCGTGCATTTTATGGTTTCCGCCTTCACGTCCCCCTCGTCCAACAAAACGGATTTTAGACAGCTGGCCGAGGAAACAAATTGATCGAGGGAGACCAATTCTGCTGGCAATTGCCGCTTTCCTCCCGTCTTTGAGGCGATTTCCTTGTGAATGTTCGACAGAGCATTGTGCAGAAAATAGTCAAAGTTGTAATTTGCTCGGTTCAGTTCTGAGCATTTGGAGGTTATGGGCGTTAGAGCATACACTCCACCGACTCTCTTTGTCCTTCGGGCGCAATTCCAAGTGGTCCTCTATCAGTTTCGGCACATCCACATCGCTACAGAATTCATTCGATTCATCTGGAAACAGTGCCAACACGAATTCGCTGCTTCGGTCCTTTGGCAATTCGCTGTGGGTAAAAATGTACACAAATGGCACGCCGGAAGAGATTGTGATTTGCCCTAGCGCGTTATCTGGTCTAAAAAAAGTTATAAAATTTTATTACGCACCCACAAACGATTGTCGACAATGCCATGCTGCTTCAAAATGTGTGAAATTTGATTCTCAAGACATTTTTCCATCTTCTCCAGCAATTCTTTCTGTAACGAATACATCTCCGACCATTTATAAATCTGTCCCTTAAAAATTGACTTTCTTTGCGGCGCTGAGATCAATTCTCAGCGGGTTCCTGTAAAAGCAGAAAAGTAGGCGAGGCAGAGCGACCCTCCCAGCTTCGAAGAGGTAACGAGGGAATTGTTCCACTTCTTCTCTCCCATTTGCAGACTTTTCGGCCAAAGCCAATTTAACGTCTTTAAGCAAATTCTGTCTGAAACAAAAATTATGTCGGCAATTCGGACAAATTGTGAATACCTGCGCTTGTTTACGAAATCAAGGGTCCGTATCCAGTCCAAATCGAACCGGCAATCCTGGCTGACAAAGAGGACGAGGTGCGAAATGCTGAATATGAAACTCAGGAGTTTCAGCTGGAGTTGCTCAAAGACATTGATTCGCTCGAAGAAGGCCTTAACCGATCAAAAGTCGAAAGCTCATTTGCTGAGGGCCGACCTTCCCATCGAATGTTCCTGTTCCAAAAAGGTGGTGCTGTACAGTCAGATCGTAGAGTCCGTTCGGTAGAAGCCAAAGCACCTTTTCTCCCTCATCGAGGTAAGCATCTACCTAGAATCCGAAAAGTGGACTACTACAACAATAACTTGGATTACCGATACAAGAGACTCCTCACAATCCCAAGAGTCCAGGAAAATCTCTTTGCCCAAGTAGCGATTGAGAACATCGGTTTTTGTGTTGTCCGAAGTCTCTTTGCCGATAATCGATGCCACAACGAATGAGGCATTGCTGCCAAACGAGCCAACATACTTTTCCAGCCATTTATCAAATTTTTCGGCCATCTCACAACAATAATAAAAATAAAAGTTTGAGGCAAATTATTTCGTAAAATATGGTGTCAATAAAAATTTGATTTCCAAATAATTTAAGAATTTTTAAACATATGTAGGTGCAAAAAATGAAAACAAATTGTCTAAAAAATATTTTTCACAATATTTAACTCTTGCTGCCAATTCCAGACGGGTTTTCCTCTACTATCGTCTCCATCAATCTTTTCGAATCGAAGTAGTACTGCTTGAACATGAAATGGTTGGCGTTATCCATTCCGCCACGGCCGTGTGTGGCCACCCAACGGGCGAAGTCAGAATCGCGTAGTAACTTCATATCGAATTGGATGTCGGGCGTTGGCAGAATATATTCACTGAAAAGTTGAAATGCCAAAAATTATGTAGCAGAAACAATAATAATATGCTCCTTACTGAATGAAGATGGCACTGATGGCACAAGTAAAGAGCAGTGTAAAGTAATTCGTCGTCACCATTTTTTTTGCCTCATTGATATCGGTAAAAACGAAGTTTCGCTTCTTGAAAAATTCTTTTATGGCGAGAATTGGTGGTGACAAACGCATCCTGTTTCGCAAGTAAGAATATCAAATTTCGACCTTTTTTACGCGATCTACAAAAATCCGCCTGACGAAATTGGCCAGGCGGGAAAAGTTGGAAACTTGACCAACTTGGCGGTCCACTTGTACCCTTATTTCTTGGCCATAAATTAAGCAAAAAATCTCATTTTTGGATATGTGATAGCCCCTATCGCCGGATATAACCGAATACAATTTTTATTTCTCAACTCTCATTTTGAGCCAAGTTATAAAAATAAACCTGGCCAAGTTGAAACTTGCGCCAAGTTTTTAGCACATAAAAATCCGATCCCTAAATTACAATTACTTAAGATATTATAAATTATACTCTTCTTTTCATCGTCCGCCACCAATGCACCAATCCAATTTTTAAAATTAGTGGCAAAATTTGTTTATTTCTTTGTACTCTCTTTTTCACAGCAACACTATCAAAAAATTAAGCAATTCGCACTAAATGAATCTGGGTCCCGGACTGGGACCAAATTTTTTTGCCTAAAGTCATATCTATAGGTTTTCAAAACGATAAAGAAATCAAAATCAAGGCGCGGAAAAGCATTTTTAGTCGGTTTCGAGAGGTTCGAAATTTCGAAAACCACGGGGGGGACCCTTTTGGGGTTTCAGGTCAAAATTTTCAAAATCGACAAATTATAGCTCATTCGACGTGTCTCGACGAGCTGAGTCGAATGGTACCAGAATTAGGCCGATCTGGTCATTTTGGTCCAAGTTATGAAATGCCAAATGTCATCTTATACCGGTCCGGGACCCAGATTCCTTAGGATTGCCAAGAAGATAATGGAAGGACAGAAAGATAAAAGATATATTACTTATAATATAATTAATTAATTAATAATTATGTACCTATACCTGTGCGTGACTTGGATAGGCAGATAAGCTATTGCCTATAAAGAAATTTAAATTTTAGTTGAATCATCTGACCTGAGAGCACGTGAATGTTCGACATAAATTCTAATGCGCAACTCAATAATATGGGAACAGATGTTCCTACCGACCAAATCGATGCTCGCTTCTGTAAGATATGCTACGAATCCGACCTTTGCAGCGACGAATGGCTGCATCCGTGCAGATGTAAGTGACATACACCCAAATGCCAAAGGTACTGCTGTTTAAGCCTACCCCTCCCCCCCTAGTTTCCAATTTTTTTTATTTTATTCGGATTTTATTGCAGGAATTGGGCTAATTTTTATTAGTCTAAGGTCTCTGAGGGCGAGGAATCCGTATCCGGTGCCATTTTGAACCGTCTGACACCGCTGAAAAATTGAAAAGGGGGGGGGGAAGCAGTAGTACCAAAACCAAAATGACTAACGTGGCTACTGAAATATAATTAAGGTTCTGGTACCATAAAGTGGGTGCACAGACGTTGCCTTATATATTGGTAAGGGTTTTCATGTTCAAATATGCTTCTCCACCACTTTTACAACGATTAAGGCTCGATAATGCTCCATTTCAACAAAGAGTTCAGTGCACTATGTGCAAGTAAATTTCAATTTTTTAGGAATTTATTTTAAATTAACATATTTTCAGGTACTATTATAGAAAGTGCTGGAATATGAAGCCGCTCAACAGATGGACATGGCCGAGCTTCAGACTCGGGTTTTGGGATGGCCTGGAAATATTTCTTGATTTGGTCACTACATATCGCTGCCTGAAGCATGTCGCTGCATTAATCCAAGTCGGTGGAGTTGGTATTAACAATCCGATTTCAATTTCAGGGGACCGCAAAGTCAATATTCCGCTCATTTGCTTACATCATTTTTTGGCGACTGTTCATGATGAATGACCGTCGCATTGAATTCTACCGGCGATTGGGGGGCAATATCCTTGGCAGTGTGCTCGAGACAACCATTCAAGATGCTATCTGATACCCTGCCTGTGTAATTAAAAGTTACTCTATTCCTCGAAAATGTAAGAAATATATGTTAACCGTTTATTAAAATTTGATTAAAGACAACTATTTCTGAGGCACAATACACTGATTACAATTTTCGGTCTCCGGTTGGTAACCTTCAATCTGTATTGTCGATTCATGTACATTGAAGTCTCTCCTAAGCATTCTGGTGGTTGCCTTCAAAATCTGTTGCGAGTCCACCGCTGGATCCACCTCCAAGTGGACCGAAATCGCAACTAATCGAAAATGAGATTAAACATTGGCAGAAAAATAACAAATTCCATTTCGTACTCTTGTCCATTGTAAGTGCCCAAATCCGTAAGTCATGAACTTTCTTCACCTAAATTTACATTAAAATTCTATCGCATTGGTGGGAGATTATAAATTACTCCTTCGATTTTTTCCAGAGAATCGAAGACAACCCGAAAATCAATGTTGGAAGGTCGCCCTGAATTATTAAAATAAGTATTCATTATTTGGGTCTTTGCACAACCACCTTCCAGGAGAACAACCAGGGCATCACGAATGATATAGATTGTAGTGCTGAGTACGATGCACGAGAACATGAGTGTACAAATCGGGTCGATCACTCCCCATGTTGGCTGAACAGGAAATTGAACATGGGAATGGCCTGCTGTGACTCACATTCCACAGGATCAAGATTCCGGCGATTAAGACGCCCACACTTTGGATGAGATCACCTACACATGAAAAGGTGCTAAAGTCGCGAAATAGCAACCAACCCAACACATGAATGAATGCTGCGCGCACATTGATGTTTGCGTAGTTTTCGCGTACTTCTGAATCCCCGTCAGACGCACACAACAGTGCGGACTCACTCTCGACGGAACCATTTTCAGCTCGCCGCGGTGCTGAAGGCCTCGCGCTTCGACGATGATGTCCATGAGAATGTGAGTGGCTGTGCGAATGGCCGCCAATGTAAAGCAAAAGGCCCATTCTTAAAAAGGGTGGACATTTAAACTTTTAAACATCTCCTTATCAAGGGGGCCTACACTAAATTTACGGCAACACCTATTCCAGCCGTTATCTGTCAAAATGGCAAAAATTATTCATCCCAAAGTTGTCATTGCCAAAAGCCCACTGTCATTATTGTAGCCTGAATGTCATATTGACCAGTTATCATGCGGTCGATTGCCAAGTAAACTGAAAATGGACTGGTAAGGAACAAAAGTTTTCTCTTGAACACTCGTACCCAAAATGCCGGTGACCACCCAAATGAGGAATACGGAGATGAAGGCACCGACCACTTCTGCATGTTGGGAATGATGTAAGGGAGGGGAGATGTTAATGGAGACAATTTACCCGCTCTGTACCAGCCGAAGCTCATTCTTTGCGAGGCGGGCCTACTCGCCAGATAGAGGGAGAAAAGCGAAATCAACATGCTTGCTAGATCAGTAAGCTAAACCAAAATTAATCTGTGGAATTGTTTGTTTTTCACCAAATGTGCAGCATCAGTAATGATCTAAATAAAACTTTGATTCTTTTATACGAGGTAACACGGCTATGTGACCGCAAGTGATTGGGCCCAAATTCCGCCGACCACTTCGCAGAGCATGAAAAAGAAACAAACACCAACAGAGAGCCACAGCACGTTTTTTGCACGTTTGTTGGTCGCGTTCGCCAAGTTTCGTTCATCTTCTTCTCGGTTGTGGCAATGGAATCTGTCCTCCGAACCCGATCCCGAGGCTGAACTGCTCGCAGTCCCGTTTGCCAATTCGCCTCCGTTTCCTCTTAACTCTCCACTCGTCGTCATTGTGTCGTATGTTATTTGTCCATCTGCCGTGATGCCACTCACAAAGGTCGTTGTCGTAGACACCGGGTTGGGATTGCCCGCAACCGCAATTGATGATACGACCGGCTCACTATCCATTTCGTTTGTGGTTCCATAATCAGGGTTCGTCCTCTTTGAACAGGAAAAGTTTGATAACGAAACAAATAGTCGGTCTGTTTGCTTTTGCAAACGCCAAAACTCACTTTGGAAAGATTAATTAGATTACGACGTTCATCCGCCGACATCAACATTTATGGGACGTTTTGTCTAGCGGGAAAATTAAATCACTGAAAATGACAATTGAAAATTGAACAGCAAGATGGCTTGTTTGTTCCTCGAATAATACAGTAGTATTGATTTTTGATATTTGGATATTATTTGATACCTTAGGTAGGTACCCCCGCCGCTTCTCATAGGTAGTCATTTTACCAAATACCAACTCTAAGAATAATAAATATGTATCAGTCTCCTCTCTCTGTCCGTTATCAGTGGCAACTGACAATCCACATTGTTTGTGTCTTATGTGTGTTGCTAGGCTCGCCAATGAGGGAGAAATAAAATCAGTAACCATTAACCAAGGTCAGAAGTAAATTAATCTCTTGGCGTAGGTGGATGCATTCGCACTTTATATTTTAGTACAACAGGGATTAATAAAGCTGGGTAGACAACACAAACTCAACAACGAGAAGCATGTGCTTAAATTAGAAACAGAAATGTCACCAATTTGCGAAAATAAGCTCCTTCAATTTTCAGTTCTGTTCTGACAAAAAGTCGTAGATGATGAGCGGACTTCCCGGCGAGCACGACTTCACAATGTCTGCTGAAGCAGTCACTGCATCGGCGAATTGAATCTCCTTCAACTGCAGCGTTGCGAGCAGATACTCCTTGAGTTCGTTGAGCACCGCTTGTTGGTCGAATTCCTCCTCTGGCGTCAACGAAAAGGTCTTCGTCTCTGCAATGCGATCACGGACCATCTGAACGAACGGCATCCGCTCCTTCTTCTCTTCGGCGGTTTCAGCTGCGCCCAATTGTTCGAGAATGACTCGGTTGTCAGGAAGTTCCTTGTTGTTGCTCTCGTATATTTGGCGCAGTTTGACGATTATTCGCTCTTTCCATGGCGGATACCGTTTGGCGATGTAGATGGTTGCCTGATTCGGCGGCTGCACTTGTTTCTTTGGGTCTTTCTTTTTCGGGTTCAATTTGTTTTCCCTCCTCAGCCTAAAATCGCGGATCGCACGTTGCAAGAAGTCATTCTGAAGAACAAGCAACGGATCGACAGTCTCCAAATTCGGCCAGCGCGCGTTCACGATGAGTCCAGGCTGAACAATTAAATTGTGACTTGAATGGAAGAGAACGAACTGTTGGTACAGGTTCATATACCCCATCCATCCAAAACCCACCCGTACTCACTTTTCCGATTAGTTCCCATATTCGTTCGGTTATGTGCGGGCTGATGGGCGAGAGAATAATCGCTTGTGTCTCAATGAACCGCTTTACCAAGACTGCGCTCATATTCTGATCGCTGGCGCAGAGCTGTCTGTAATTGTCCCTGGCCAACTAAAATTTGAGAAGGTGGCGATCTATCAATGTGTGGACGGACCTGATACTCGAAGAAACAAGTCTTGAGGGCCTCCTTGTAAAGTGTCTGTTCATAATGCTCTGCACTGCACGAAATTAGACGATGCATTTCATTGGTAAAGATCCGGTCTGCGAATGTTGTCGTGCCATCTTGGCGGAGTTCCCCCTTCTCGATCAAGACCAGCATTTCGTTGACCCAACTCAAAAAGTTGTACAGGCGCAACAATCCCGCATCCGCCGCATCAAACCTGTAGAAACGATTAGATTCATACAAAAATGAACGTGCTATTCACATAAAGTTGGCGTCTTCAATTGCATCCCCTGCGTCCTTAAAAAATAGTCCGGACGAGATTAAGGATAGAACGGTTAAAATATTACAGCCAAAGACAGTCGCATTCCGTCGGCAGAAAATCGTTCGATTGCCTCGAAGTGGGTCAAGAAATTTCCAGTGTTTTTGGACATCTGCAAAGTTCATCACTGAGTTGGCCCTTTTTGCCCACCTTTTCATTGTTCAACAACAAATGTCCGTTTGCGCGCACACTGACTGGCCACATTTCCTTGCGATCCTTCCACAGTGCGGCATGGTTGAACAGATAGTAGGTGAGATGGTTCGTGATCAAGTCCTTCCCCGACACACCTGAAACTCTCTTCAGAAGTACATATTTTAGACGCTCAACTAACGCATATCAACGGGATACCAAAATGTAAACTCTTTTCGCATTATGGCCAGCTTCTCCTCTCCAACAGTTCCCATCGTTTCATGATTATAGGTTTCGCCTGAACATCTTGTTTGAATCGATTTTTCATTTTAGTATACCGAACCCACCCATGAACACGTAATCCCAGACGGCGTCATTCAGTTGTTGAGGCGTAATGCCGAGTTTGCCGGGCAGTTTTCCGTAAATATCGCCTTGGAGCAGATGTGCAACCGTGTAGAAAGCATTGTAAATCGTGCTGTCGGACAGGGACTCGATCAGATACTGTGGGTCCCATGGCACTTTGGTGCCGAGTCCGTATGAACGAGAGCACGCGTATTCGTGCAGCCACTCCACGGTGTGCTCGAAATTGCGCCGCACCTCTTCTGTGTAGGTGTTCAGCTGCGCCAGACACGCGCGTGCTGCTTCCTTCCACTCTGGATCGCCATAATTGAGGTACCTTAACGAATGTTGTCTGTCATTGCAGCACTTTGTGTCTACAGAAGGACCATTGGTCACAGAGTGCCACCACACATTCATCGCCTGAGCGAGACATGACTTTTTTCTCCGGCTCCACATATTTGCACGCAAGTCCATCGCGGACCAGGTCGGTTTGGATCAGCTTCTTCACGCCTTCGGTCTTCTGCCCCTTGTAATCGCCTACTAACATAACCTGGAACATAGATATTGTGGATACATTTACTGTCTTTTCTCGTTCACCCCCTGATAGAATCCCTTCAAATAGACTTCTTTTTTTGCTTCCTCCAATTTTTGTCTGTCGTTTTGGCTGCGGATTCCCAGCTTCTCACACAAGGTCACAGCAGCCAGTGACCCGTACTCGGGCAGTTCAATTATTGGGATCGGCTGGAACGGAAGGACCATTTCATCCGTAATCCCGTATTTCTCGCGCAGCGGCTTCTTCCGTTTCAAGTCCTCAAGGGCAGCGTAATCGTCGGGCGCATCCGATGGCACACTGGTCACTACCGCGGTTCCTTTGTCATCTTTGATGGTCAACATCGGCAGAGCGTAGATGCGTTCGTAGCTGGTAAGCGGTGCTCGCAATGCGGCACCGAGCAGTTCGGAGCCCTTCACGGACTCTAGTCCTGACACAAAATTGATGTGCCCATTTGACGCTGTCATCCCTTGGAAGGCCATATTAATAGCCGATCTTCGCGTCGCAACAAAAATTTCCTCTTCGTGTTCTCCAGCATAAAATACCGAATAATTAATGTCGGGATGGAGAAAACAATTCTTAAAAAGAAATCGTTCAATAAATTCCATTAAAAACAACCTACCGTTTGGCCATACATAGTCTCTGGACGCAAGGTGGCAGCGACCAAATATATAGGCTTGCCATCGTCCACACAAGATAAAACCTTTGGTTTTGGGTCAAGAACCTATGGAATTGCAAATTCTGGCTGCAATAACTGCGAAAATGGCCAACCCGCATTTTAATGAGAGTGTACTCCTGTGGGCCGACACCTTCTCCAGTGGAGCGGTCATGATCCATGCAAGGTTGTCCATCCTTTGGAGAGTAGATTGTGTAGCTTAATTTAAAATATCATTAAAAACATTTTTATAAATTCACCGCTTTCCAAAGTCAATCAACTTCTTTTCTTTTAATTTTCGAAATTGCCACTGGACAAAGGAGTCGAAATAAAGATTGGCATCGGTGGTGATGAACGATCGTCTCCAGTCCACTTTCAACCCCATTTTGCGCAAATCCATTTCGCATTTTGGAGGAAAATATGTCAGCCAAAAGGGGGCTTGCGCAAACTTGGAAATTTCTTCATCACTCAGTCCCAGCGATTGCATGATCTGCCACTGATATTTTGCTGCAATCGATTTTGCGACAGCCTTACTCTAAAATAGATTCCAAATAATGCATGCATAATTAATGGATGAAACTGACTTTTTTTCCTTTGCTCTTGTCCTTTGTAATTTGATCCAGTTCTGTCTCGTCAGATTCCTCTACATGATTTTCGACCTCGTTTCCTTCAGTCGGGAAAACGGGTGGATTGCCGAACTGTTCAATTTCTCTGAGCAGCTTATCCGCACATGCTTTTATGGGCATTCCAGTGCAGTGAAAGCCGAATGGAAACAAACATTTCTTTCCTTGCAATCGTTGATATCCTGTAGCAAACTCGCACTTGGATAAGGTAAATGTATGACCAAGATGCAGTCGTCCATTCATATAAGGGAACGGAAACGTAGTCATGTATTTGCCATTGAAGCTGAAATGACTGTAAAATATGTAATTCACATATACGCAAGTACTCTTTTTCGTTTTCCGTTGGATCGGCCTCAAAAGCTTTTGCCGCCTCCCATTTGCATTGTATTTCTTCCTCGATTTTTAGCAACTCGTTGACTTTTCGTCTTTCTTTAACAATGCTCATTTTAAGAACTTGATTATCAAAATGAAACCTGTAAATAGAGTTATTACGTTTTTACGTTATTTGTTATCGCTTACACTTAGTACTAGGTATAGGTATATAATCAATAATCATAATAATCACTAATCAGATGTTTACAAGTTTTCGTTAAAATTTTAGATTTACTCTCAGTTATAGCGGGCCGATCATTAATCATTATAAAATTATAAATTATCATCTTTCTATCTTTCTTTCATTTCACTCATCGCACTATTTTTCAAAAAGACCGAAAATCGAGACCATAGCATGATAACAATAACTGCGATGATTGAAGAAAGATCAATTTTTGTTTTTGGCCTTTGGCAGTTAATTTTACCAAATAAATTGAAAAATTAATTTTGTAATCATAATTCATAAATTCATAATCAGTAAATCGGTCATTCGGTCCCTCCAAATCAAAAACAGATAAAAAAAAATTTGTCGCTGCCATTTGCCGAGTCCACCCCAACTCGACCAGACCCAACTCGACCAGACTATTAAATAAAAATAGAATATACTTAAGCTAAGCTTGCATTGGCTTAAGCTAAAATAGCCAATTTGGCTTCACATTAGGCTTAGACATTAAGCTAAGCTTAAGCTAAAACTTCCATCTGGCCCCTTATGGGGTAGGTGGAAGGAACTTCCATCCGGCCCCTTCCATGCTATTAGCTTAAGCCAATGCAAGCTTAGCTTAAGCTTAGCTTATGTCTAAGCCTAATGTGAAGCCAAATTGGCTATTTTAGCTTAAACCAATGCAAGCTTAGCTTAAGCTTAAGTATATTCTATTTTTATTTAATAGTCTGGTCGAGTTGGGTCCTGGTCGAGTTGGGGATCTATAGCTCATTCGACGCGTCTCGACGAGCTGAGTCGAATGGTACCAAAATCTTGGCAGTCCGACCAATCTGGACAAAGTTATGACTTATGATATGTCAAAGTGATCGGTGGGGGACAACAACAGTGAGTTGGTGGGAGTCCGCGGAAGAC
>VAHH01001133.1:0-14183 GCA_013357305.1 Radopholus similis | reverse complement strand
GCCGAATCCGATTATGCCCTCTTTCTTTGCGCCCTCCACCGGTTTGGAAACGACGCCTGAAATGAATGTGGGTGGCGTCAGAATTTATGCGATGCGGAACTGACCGGTCACTCCGTCAATCAGTCCTTGTCCAGCACCGCGTACTCCGCGGAAAATGCCCTCGCCCAGGTTTGTCGGTTGCTGCCGTGACTGAATGCGCTTGCGTTGGTAGTCTTCGTCCATGGTCAGTGCGGCCACTCCCTTGCCAACAGTGCCGGTGATGCGCGATGCAGCTCCAAGCACACCTCCCACGGAGTGACTTAAGCAAGCGCAAATTGAATTTGCGTTGAGCGGTTTCCCAACAATCTAAAAAAAACCTGAACATGCTGCTGACACCAAGCGTAATGCCTTCCACGAACTCGGACGGCCCGGTGATAGCGCCCATCACTGGCTGATAAAAGAAGTCCACCGCACCGGCCTGCAGATCTCGCACCAGTCCGAACGGATTGCCAAGAATGTCAAGGCCTGAACAGCGAGATACATATTTCAATCGTTTTTAAACATGAACCCACCGAGAACCAGCACATAGACTTGTTTAATGAATTGTCGCGTGTAATGCGTTTGAATCTCGCCCATCAATTGCGCCTGACTGTAAAAAGTGGCGTCTCTTTGGAAGAAGGCCAACCTAAAAAGTTTATTTGCATTTTGTGTCAGCACAAATAATTCATCCCCACTTGAATGTGACGTCCTGTATCTCTGTAAGCGTCACACCAACACTCTTCAGAATCAGATTCAGGAACTCCCATTCGATGCCCACCGATTCTTGGTCTTTATCGTCAACATGGCCTTGCGAGAAACTCAAATGGATCTGAACAACCCGAATCTACTTTGGACCAGAAAACTGATTGTTGGCGCACCATAAGTGGAGAAATGTGCATCCGTTCGTAGTAGGCCTTTGCTTGCGAAGCACGTGTTTGAACAGCGCGCCTGTCCAGATGTGACTTTGTCAATTCGATGTCTTTCATAAAGGCCTCTCGCTGAATAATTGTTATGCTAATTTACCAATAATAATTCCCCACATTGTAGACAGCTTCTATGCTCTCCTTGGGGAACATGTCCAAGATCTCATTGATGAGGGTCCGATCCACACGAACGGCGAATTCCTGCACCAGTGCTTCAAGCAGTTTGATTTGCACCACGTTTGAATGCTCCGACTTGCTCATCACAAAAGAACACTCCAAGAATGGTTTCGGCGCTGTTTGGAAAAATTAAGGCAATCAATCAATATTCGATTTGTTTGTGTTGTTTATACCCACCATTTTTGACCACCGATTTCGGCTGTGGCACCATCGCAAGCAACGAGGGGAATACGGAGGCGGGCAATTGGTTGTCCATTTGGAAGTGGTGCAGTTTGACGTGCAGCGTTGTCTGGTGATCAGTTTGTCGGTACTGGAGCCAGAAACCGTTGTCGCTGTGGGCCGGTTTGGAGATCACCTGGAGACAAAACAAATGAAAGCTTATAAAAATTGTGTTTTTGAATACCGACCATGTACAGCACTTCGACGCTCTTCAAATTGTTAACGAGCGAAATGCCAACACCTTGTAGACTCAACTCCACTTGAATGTTTGGCTGTTCTATCTAAAAAGGAGTTTGTGATTAACCCATTAACCCTAAAGTGGAATGAGTGCTTTTTTGACCTCAAATGCTTCGTGTGCCGCAAACGAGACTTCCTCCTCGTCCGTGAACAGGAGAATGCGCTGCCGACCGCTGAGGAATGACACGCAATAGTGGTACGAGTCTGTCCTGGACGGGAGGTAGGAAACGTCCCGATTGCGCAACAACTCGTCGGAATTCGCCGCTTCGCCTGATTTCCACTCCAATTTGCGCTCTAAAAGACATAATAAAGCGAATTTTATTTTTATATTGCATTTCGCTTACCGCTCAAAGAATCGTCCCACGAGAACGGAATCATTTGGGTGGGGGGCAAACTTTGCCATTCTTCGTCGTTTGCCTGTTTGTACTCGATCGCGTATTTTGTGGAATTCATCACGATGGCCGGCGCCATTCCGGGCACAAAGTATTCGAGATGGACGACCGACGAATCCTCCGAAACGGAAACAATCACGTACACTCCGATCAGCTGAAAGTCACAGTCAAAACAACTAGTAAATTGAATCTGGCAATACGCTATTGTGGATTTTGCAGAAGCCCTCGAAAGTTTCCGTAAATGGAAATTGAACTGATTCCTCGCGGGTGTTCGGAAATCTGGCCAACAGTGTCTTGCGCTTCGCTTTTTGCACCGGCCAGAAGCCGATCACCTGAAAACGTTCTGAAAGAGAGCAATCACATTAAGAACAAACTGATTCCGGCGGAACGGTAATCCATTCTTTGGTGTTCGGCTCGCGCACTTCGATTGCAAACTTCCCGTCGTTCTGGAGGAGGTAAAACGGCGAGATGGTGACCACCTTTGTGAGACCGGATTGCGACAGCTGTACATCGAGTGTCATCTTGGGGTTTAATTTTCGATTATAATTTCTGATATTAGTGCCCCCACCTCGTATTCTCGCATTCCATCCGGCGCCTTGCACGTGATGCGCCCACTGCTTCCCACCGTGTCCAGCGGAAATTCGGCTGACCAGTCAGAGTCCGCGATTTTGACCTTTGCCTTCTTCTTTCCCGTGAAGTCTTCTTCGCAGAGTGGCAAAATGAGTGGATTCGAAGTGGAATCCGGCGAGTGCGGAATGTGCAGTTTGAAGGCCTAAATTGGAGGAAATGATTAACGTGCTTTTGCAGCGCGTGAATTAGCCTAAAAACCACTCAAATCTTCGCATCCAATACCTCGTGAATGCGCTTAACGCAACATAATTTACTGCGCTTGGGGGCCTGGGGTGTATCGGTTGTCTTAGGAAGATGTCCCTAAAGTAAAGCACATTAGACGAAATTGAGGGTTTTTTGTTGTAGCCGAAAATATCACGCATTGCACTAACGGAAACTCTAATCTAAGCTCTTTTTATGACTTGTATGGAATCGTTGAATTTCCAGAGAACAACCCACCAGATACGTGAGCGCCTTCTTCGTGTCGTTTACCATCCAGTACGGCGCGTACAAGGAGAACGTGGTTCGGAGGAACTCGTTGCTCCAGCTTATCCCCAGACACTGATTGTGATAAATACTTAAAAATTACCCAGACACACTTTTGACTACCATCTTTTTGTCCGACGTTTCGCTTTCCATGCACACTGTCTCCAGTATCTTCTTCACGGCGGGGATGATGTAGCGCTTTTTGTACACCTGGCCGTCAATTGTTACCTAAAATTCCAAGTTTCAATCATTTTTCAAAATGTCCGATTTACAGAAAATATGAAGGGAAGTCCTGCGACAATGTTGGTCAGGTCGACGCCTTCGCCTCCGTTCACCTCCCTTTCGATTGGAACGGTGACTTGGACCGGTATTGGAAGGGTGTTGAAGAAGTGGACTGGCGAGAAGAGGTGCACCGTGTAGGCGACACACTCCTCTGCACTCTGGCCGCGGCGAATTTTCTGCTCTGTGACCACTGAATTGGAATTGAAAACAAATAAGAATCAGTGCTTAAAATTTTTGAATGACCGATTTCGATGTAAAAGCCCTTGGTGGGATTCGCAGTCAAATCGCAACGAACAGCGTGCCGTTTGTTTGTATCAAATTCGTGCCAAGAGAATCTACAAATGATGGAATGTTGCCCTCAGATGTCTCGTTGTTACTGCAACTCACTTTGTGCTCCAGTCATGTTTTTCGCCGGTAGGACGCAGCACAAATTCGCCGTTTGGTGTGTAGAGGTGCTGCAGCGGCACGTTGAGTGCATTCGCTTCACCCGGTGCCACTGTGCCGCATTTTTGTCGCCTTTCATCGGCACAAGACTGGACATCGATTGGCATCTCCAGATGGTTGACGATCTTTGTGAATCAATATAGTTCAAATTTAATGAGTTCTCATGGTTATTTACCGTAACAAGGGACTTCAGCGTCACCAAATGGCGGGCATTCTCCAGTCGTGTGTCCACTACTAGTGCCCACTTTTTGCCTGAATAACAAAATGATAATCAAAGCATATCGAATATCCACCTGAATCTGCTTCTTTGGGCAAATCGATGTATTGTCCTTCTGCACGAACTATGTTCACCAGTCGCTCAGTTTCCAGACTCGGGAACAGCAGCTGGAGCTGAACTTGCTGCCGGTCTTGCACCGTTTGCCAGTTCCCAGGTGCCAGTTCGTTACTGCTCGCACTTGCGTTCAACACCCGTTCCATTTGCACGTATTCACCTTCGGCACAGTCCATTGTTTGTGCATTTTGGGCAGTTGTCTAAAATAAAGCCATGAGAAGACCAGTTCCCCGCAATCAATATTCGATGTTGTGTTACCTTCAAAGTCTCGGTGTTGCCCAATTTGATTGGCAATCCCGTGTCATTGTGTACCAGATAGGCAGAAGTGCCAGGCAGTTTTCGACTCTTCGGAGGGGATATTTGCTTCGCAGCTTTCTCAAAAGACTCCCCGAGCTGGCTGAGCAGTTGCAGAAAAGATTTTGTCACGGTGATGTTCATAAGTTCTTTCGCCTCTACATAAATCGCCATTTTGGGTGGAGGCACATGTCGTTGCTGTTCCTCCTCCACTTTCACTGTCTTCTTTTTCGACGTAGATGGCTCTTCCACCTTTTTAGCGGACTCATTTTGGGGACCAATTCGCAATGCGAGCGCCCAACTCTGCCATCCCTCGTGTTCATGCAGCACTGGCTCGATCACCGGTTCCCAGACGTTGTAGTTCTCGTTGTAGTAGGACATCTGGAGACGCATCTCCGACTCGGCCACCAGTTGGCTGGACCAGTTCTCGGCCCATCCGCTCATCGTCATCTCCAGCAAGATCATCGGCCTGGTGACATTCTTCACGCCTGCCTCCACAGTCGCGACGAAACGCCGAATGGAAAACTCTGCCCTTTCGGCGCCCCTCTGCAGTTCCTGCGCCACTTGTGCGTCCTCTGCTGTTTCAATGTCTGAAATTACGAAATGATTATAAGTCAATTGTTCGCGGCCTCTCAAGTAATCACCATTTTCAATGGCCGGCTTGGCGGCGGCGGAGAACCACCAAAACTTTTCACGCTCAATCTGTTTTGGCCTCCAAAAGTCCGGGTACTCCTTCAGCACCGATTTGCTCTGTTTTCCGTCCATTCCATTCTTCTTCTGATGCTCCGAATATTGCGCGGAGACTGCACTCAAAAGGCGAATCACTGCCGGAGAGACTCGAATGGCCACTTCGTCCATTTCCACGGCAAAATGCTGGGAATGCTCTTCGGCATTGATTGAGCCCGTGAACATAATGTCCAGCTGCTTCAGAATCGGATAGTTGCTGAGATGGCGCTTTTCCGGTGCAAAGTATGTGCTGAACATTTGCAGGTTCTGGATTCCGCCCTTCATTTGCTGGACATTGTCTACCTGAGTAAGCAATAATCATAAATCTCAAAGCAATTTTAACCCACATTTTTTGTGTCCACAATTGCATTAAAGGAGAGAATGATTGCTTGTGATTCGTTTGGATGGAGTGAGTCCTCAATCAAAATCACCTTAAAATTTAGAATAAAATCAATTTCTTTATTCAACAAATATCGTGTTCACCTCAATTTCGTAGATTTTGCAGCTCAATGTGAGTGTCCCATTTGATGCAGTCGTCTGCTGTTCCTTTGCCACAACCGAGGACGATGAAGACTGTGCAGCCAATCTCAGTTGACTTCCAGATTGCACGGGACTGCTGGTTTGCTTGGACGTGACGGGCGCCACAAATGAATTTTCTTGCCCATCCTCCTCTTCCCCCGAATCATCCGGTGGCAAGACGAAAAATGCAGAGAGCACCCCAAGGAACTCAGGCGCCAGCATTAGGAAGAATTTCGAGGAGAGAATGTCCACAAATTTATCGCCTCCCGCATTCTGCGTGTACCTCATCGAGACCAACTTGTCCGTCGATTTCTTGAAAAACTCCAATTCCAATTCGCTTGATGCATCAACCCCCTACCGTTTCCTTTTTGTCCATCAATCTCGCCAGTTTTGCATTTTTCCTGCGATCATCCATTGTGAAGGAGGTCAATCCAATTTCGCAATTCATCGACCCGTCTTCAACCATTCGTCCATTCAAGCACAGCTCTTTGATGTTCATTGCACAAAACTCCAACACCTCGTCCTCACGAGCGTCTGGGTCAATGCCTCCCTGTAAAATTTGTCTTGTTTGCAAAATAATTTAGAAACGCCTAATAACAACCGCAATGTCGCCTTGTCGAGCGTACAATCTTGCCGCGATTTCGTGCATTTTAAATTCGAAAACGAAACGCTTCAGTTTTTTGGCCATTTGCTGCATTCTGGCTTGCTCAATCATCGTCTTCTTGCGCTGCACCGGCTTCTTTGTGGTGGATTGATGACTCTCCATTGAGCGAAGACTGTTTTGCGACGAGGTGTGTTTTTTCTTGGTGAGTGCCTATAACGCATATTTTGACATCGGAATTTCTCATAAATGGTACCTGCAAACTCGGCAATGTGTCAATGGCTGGTGGCGGTATCTTGGCCATCTTCCTCTGCAAACGAGCATTGAAATTGTTCAGGTCTACAAGTGCTTCTTTGTGCAGATTGAAATTGAGGATTTGGAAGACGAGATAAACCGATTGCTCATTTGAATTGAACTCCGTCTTGAAGGTTGGACTCTCATCAGTCGCCTGGAACGTTTTTGGATGATTCAGAGAGAATGTCCAAAAGTGCCTGTTTATAGGTGATGTCAATCAGATGTTCGCCTTCCAATGTCTCATTGTCGATCAGGAAGAGTGTGGAAGCCCCCTCATGCGCGGTCGAGCTGATTTGGGGCATTTCCACGGTCAGCGAGCCGAGATGAGTCTGCGCGACCATGTCGAACATGCGCTTCTGCATGTGCAGTCCAAGGCGTCGAATGTGCGCACTAAAATGTATTCGACCATACAAAACACCTCTCGGATCTGTTCACCTCAGGAAGGGCGTGTTTCCCCGATTCACCACAACGCCGACTTCGTTCAGGATCAAATTCAACTCCAACTGGATCTGCCGTTCCCTGAGCACAAGGTCCTTCTTTTCTTCGCTTTTCTCCCTCTTTTCCCTTTCCTCCTCTTCTTTGTGCAACTGCTCCTCGCTCAGCTCATCCACTTCCATGATCATCTTCATTTTGGCGCGGTCGCGCAAATTAATTCCATCCGCCACCGGTGCACTCAGGTCAACGGCCTCTTCCACAAAGGCAGGTCTCGGAATGCTGTTCAACAAGGTCAACAATTTGACAATGCGGTCATCGGACAGATTCAGCACAACATCCGGCAACTCCCCAATAAGGCGGATTCTGTGAATGATAATTAGTTAATAATTAATTCGTCATTCAATTCCCCACAATGGCAATTGCATGTCATCGATGGTGGAGCGGAGCACATTTATTTTCATTCCAGTTGGCTTGAGCAAGTGATCGGAATTTTGCTTGTCTCTGGCATTCATGCAACTTGCGAAATTGTCGGCAAAGATTAGTTGCAGATTCGAAAGTGACAGTTGGAAATTGTCATACGCTTTGATGGCAAGACTCCGCAGCTTTGGCTCGAAGAGCTAAATTTAGCTGTTTTAAAAAGTAAATGTTATATTTTTATTCGCACGTGTTCAAAGTCCTTGTTCGCGCTTTCATCCAACGTGATCATGTTCAGCTTCCCCAAATCGGCGACCAGCGTTGGCTGTTGTTCGTCGAACACCCCTCCGGTGCACAACACCACAGTCATGGGATCAATTTCAATTTCCAGTTTCAACTTGGTTCTCTCATCGACCATGTGCTTCAATGCTGTTGCGGAGCGAGCCTAAAATTAACCAACATACTGCTTGAACTCTGAATCGGCAATCGTCTATCGCACCTTCACTTCTTCGTATCTTGCTATTGCCAAGGCAGTGAGTTGATGCAAGCGCACAGATTCGGGCGGCTTGAACACGTCCAGCGCTCTGTTCACGGCGGGTGCATGGTATTTGAGCATGACCTTAAAATGTGGATTTTTGAATTCCCCCCTTATGCCTCAAGAAGTCGACCGGCGCAATGCCAAGCGAAACACATTGGTCAAAGGTGCCTTCCAATGGATTTGTTTCGACCGCCATATGAAGCCAGTCCCTGTTGGCGTCCATCATCACCAGCATTTCTTGTTCACCCGAGCGCATATCGACCGATTTGATGGTGGAGGTGAATCTTCAAAGAAAAAAGCATTGGCACAAACCAACAAACTAAATATTTTTTCCAAAATCACCTTATCGAATTGGCTGACGGGCGCTGATCCACTTGTGCAGAGATATCACAGAAACGCATCTCTAGCACGTCTTCCAATCCGACAACAACATTCTTAAAATTCAGCACAAACCGGTTTTCAACAAAGTGCTTGGGATTTTCGGTGGGAGGAGTATTTTCCTGTGAAAATTCGAAAATTATTTTGAACTCAAAAAAAGTCCACTTGATAGTCAATGGCTTCGAACAGTTTCTCTTTCTCTGCCGGAGTGACTGCCTGCTCCAGCTTCTCAATGATCTTTGCGTCATCCATGTCCGCTTCGGCGCCCTTCTCTTCCTCCTTTTTGCCTCCGCCGCCGAACCAGCTCTTCGCCCAGCCCACCCAAGTCTGTTGTTCTTGGTCCTCCACTCGCACTAGTCCTTGCCTTCGATCTATTTCAAACTCGGCCTGCTGACGCGCAATGTTGATGTTGAACACGTCCAACTCCTCTTCGATGCTCTAAAAATTCACTTTCAATTGAAAAACACACGAGACATACACTGATGAGTTTCTTCAGTGCCGCCTCTGGATTCTTCTCAGTGCGACTGTGAATCCACGCTTCTTGGTAGGCTTTGACCAGTTTGCGGTGTCTTTGGATTCGAGTCCATGACCAATTGTTTCTTCGCCGTTTCACTTGCTCGTGGAGAATGCATTTGTAGGCAAAGTGCCACCTTTTGCGAGAATTGTATATATTTTTAAAACACTATAGGCTTACCATTCTTTGTAGTGTTGCTTGTACTGAGTCAGTTGGGGACGATACTTGATGTATTTCTCGGAGAGATTGAAGCGCTCTTGTGCCTCCAGAAAGAGAAGCATGTCTTGGTACTGGAATTTGTTAATCGCCAGTGCCAATTTGTCCAGTTCCATCGCAAGGTCTATTTTCGGAATCTTCCAATCAGAGCCATCTGCCTCCGGCTTCTGGTTGAGTTTCAGTTTGGCGTTGATGGACATCGGCTCGAGCACTTAATTTCGCATTTATAACTATAGAACTTGAAAATTGAGTACTGAATTTGTAGCCCTCTGGGCGCTTTTCATCAGTGGAAATTGTGGAGCGCAAAGCCTCAATAATTGCACTTTTGTCTGTGAGGTCGGAAATCATTGAAGAGTTTGCATTTGAATAGAGGCTCAAATGGTTCAGTGACACCAATCTGATGAACAATTAGTAAGAACAAAAGATTGTTTTAATGTAAGATATACTTGTAGAAGATCTTGACTGTCTCGCGTTGAATAATCAGTTTGAAGTTTTCATCGGTGGTCTGAAATCAAGTTTACTGATTGTCATAAAAACAGCGAAAATTTACCTGAAAATCGAGTGAATCCATTGTCAAACCGGTCGCAAATGGTCTATCTCGGTTGGAAAACTTGTCTTCATAGCGAACATGGACTCGCTTGATGCGCACTTGAAGATTTTTAATCACTTGTGCGACCAATTTCTCGGTAAATGAATCATCCGCTTGTCCATCCTTTGGCTCTGGAATTGTTGATTTTAGCACTGATTTTCAATTTTTGGGAATCCGAAGAATCTAATAGGTTATCAAAATATCATACTCTGTTTGTTTCTTCGGTTCTCTTCTAGCCGGTCTAGTTTTTTAGTCTTTGCAGAATTTTCATTTTTACGTGCTTTTTCTTCATTGTACACTAATCCTTGGTTGGGCACGATGATCAAGTAGAGTTCACTAGAAGAATTGCAAATATTAAAAACTATGATTAAACAGTTTCAGTGCCAGTGCATACCTTACATCCACGATTGTTGGCTCTTGATACAAGTTTTTCCATGGAATTTTTAGCACTAGACTCTGCACATAACCGAACTTCAGTTTGACTGGCAAATCCAGTTCATCGAGCGCAGTCTCTTTGACTTCCAATTGGTTTAGTTTCACATCACCTAAATGGAATTACGGATCAAATAATATTCAATAAAAACAATTCAACCTCCCCAAATGCCGATATTCAACTGTGAAGCATTCAGATTGTCTATGTACGTGCCGAGGAATCGGTTGAGCAAATCGGCGACTACACTTTCAAACACCATGTTTATTATGTATCTGGATTCGTTATAACCAATTCGTACTTACAAAATACAATATCTAAATGTTTGAAAAAATTGGGGATTTTTTGAGTTTTTAACTTTAAGTAACTTTGCCAAAACTTAACAAATCAATTCCACTCAAAGGCTGCAACCAAAACTCTATTCATTCATGATTCATGATCTTCATTTTTCCATTTCTCCTCCATTTATTATTAGGTACATATTTTGTTTGGACTTGGACAAGGTTTGAACTGCCTACGTGCCTACTACGTACTACCGACTGGCCAATTCTTGGTCAACCCCAGAGCTGAACAGGTCATTGGATAGGGCACACTTTGAGCTTTCCAATGACATCTCATTCATTTTGTTAGCTTTAAATTTGGCTGAATTATGGCCCCTCAAACAGCCTGGCGCTGGAACGTGCCAGTCCGTGGATCGAGATCTATTTAAATTGAGATCTTTTTTGATTCAGGAAATCATTGACGACCTTCTGATAAGTGTGTCAAACTCTTTGGCACCCCAATGCTTCATGAATGCAGTCGCAGAAGAATGTGGCCACAATGAACTGCAGACATTTTCGAGAGCTCTATGGAGGCAACTTTGGGTTGAGAATAAGCCAGTAAACAGCGAGGAAGATCTGCTCTCGGTATCTTTTAATATTTTATTTCCTCAAGTGCACTTTAATATTGAGTATCTTTTAGATTCTCCAAATCTCAAATATCCACTTGCAAAATCCTCTTGATGTGAAATGGGGCGAATTGCTTAATCAAATGCACTCGGAAGCTTTAAATGCCCAGGTTTGGCACGGAATTTATGCATGGTATGGTTTAGAAATCTGTTCCAATTTAGTGCTTTGGAATTCCTTGGACAGTCCTGCACTTTGACGATGACTCAAAACTCTTGTATTTTGGATATTTTTCATGTTTTTTGGAGCGATTTCACTTCTTTTCATGCTATTATATATATTATTTTTCACTCATTTTTAAAATAAAAGAGTTATCTTTTATGCTTTCAAAAGGCGGCCGAGAAAGCGGCCAAGGAGGCGTTCATTCCCACCGGACATCTACCTACACTTTTCTATCGAAATTGAAGCAAAAGTCAACAGAAATTCTCTTGTTCTTCTTATCCAAATGGCCTCAACCTTTCGGCCCCATTCGGGCAGGTCTATTGTCAAAACCCATCTCTAGTTCAAGTGAAAATGACCTATATGATGGGGTTTGGGGCGCTGATCCCGAAATAGATCCATCTAGACGAAGTTATGGTACAATAAATTTTTCGAGCTAATATTTTTATGGCCGAACCGGTATTGTTCCCATTCCATTGCGGATCACACAACATCAGGGCAAGTGTTCCATGGCTATTCCCATTTTCAGACAAGAGAAGTCAGGAGCTAGGCTAAAATAACCCACCATTCGGCCACATGTCCAGACAGTTAAATGCGGTATAATTTGATCTTAATCTTGAGGTAATCGACTTCGAGCAGTACATGGGGAAATCACAAATCCAATGGCAGTCACAAATCGATATTTAAACTTTTTATATGCATAAAACTCAATGTCTTAGCAGAAAATAAAAACGATAGAAAAAACACGTCTTACTTATTGGGGGCATCCACAAACTCATACGGGAATCCTTTGCTATCGCAGACGAACTTTATGGCGTTCTGGTGGTTCGCAAAATCCTTGTTGTAGAATTTCAGAGTGTCCTTCTGGTTTGGAAATGTTTGGTGCACTTTCTTGTTCAGTGCTATTTTCAATTGCTTCAATTCGTCCGTCATGCCGAATTGTTCAAGCTTCTGCTTCTCCTTATTGTACATCTTTTCAACTGTGTTTCGAAACTTGGTCGCCCCGCAAAACACTTCCAAGGCTTCTATTCGCTCATCTTGCTTCTTGATATGCTTATTCATTTCAGCGAATTTCTCCTCCATTTCTTTGCGCAATCCGATTAGGTCTAGTTGCAAGCTGTCACACTTGGAACAGTCCGATTTTGCAGAACGATTCGAGCCATCTGAACTGTTAAATCCGTTCTTCCAGTTCTGCTGCGTCTAAAATTCATCACATTGTTTGGGGGATTGGAGAACTGGACTTGCTAGCTCAACTGCTCAAAACCACAAATGGGCGATAGCTCCGTTCTCAGAAAAATCGATCAGATTAAATCAAGCATTTTTTTAAAATTCGACTAGATCACAATCAGACTGTATGGCAATTTTATCGCCCATTTTGTTGGGTTTTAGCGCAACTGATCCTCTAGCGTAGTATGGATTTCGGATGCCTACCTGTTTGCCCCAATTCTCCTTATCGCTTTCATTCGCCTCATTTTGTTCCCTCCATTTCGAGTTCGCATTCACCTTTGGCACATTTCTGAAAATGAAATCATGGAAACAATAGCAGAATCAAGAAAAATTCGATTTGTCATTAAGTCAACATGTCTGGCCAATTTAATTTGTGCCCGAGCATGGAACTGACCGAACTCAAAATGATCAATCTAATTGTGTTTTTGATCCATCGTTTATTTGTCGCCAAATGCGTATTCTATTCTATCCTGTTAGTCTCAACTAGTCAAGTCGTTTTTGCCATTTTTCAAATTGTATTTTGTTATTTTATAAATACCTCTTGGTCGCCGCTCCCTTTGGCTTATACTTAGTCTTTTTGGCCTCATTCTGGCCCTTCTGCAGGTTCTTCGCTTCGGCCGCTTTCATTTCATCCTCGCGAATCTAAAAAAATTAGTTTTTAAAATTTTCTAGTAAAAAACCAACCCTAGCTTCTGCCTCGGCCAACCTGATCTGAAACAAATGGCAGAGATGAAACAAATCAATTGGAAAATAGTCCGATCAGCTGTCCCTGATTTTGAAAAGAGCCCACCTTTTCCTGTTTCTGTTCAAACAAATTTGCCAAACGACTTTCATTGTCCGCTTTGGCCTTTTCCTCTTCCTTCATCTGCTTCTTCGCGTCGGCCTTTTTCCTGTCATCCTCCTCGCGGATCTAAAAAAAACTAATTTAAAAAATAATCTAATAATAAACCAACCAGAGTTTCAGCAGTGGTATCGGCCAACCTGCTCTAAAACAAATGGCACAGATGAAACAAATCAATAATTGAATAGTCTGATCAGCTGTCGCTGATTTTGAAAAGAGCCCACCTTTTCCTGTTCCTTTTTCAAATGCATTGCTTTCAGCTGCTGCTGGAGCGAGGGGATACGACGGAGCTGTGCCACGTTCGACGGCGCACTGATGTATTGCGGCTGAATTGAGCACATTTGTGTGGACTTGTTTAGCGTTGTGCACTTGCGGACCCGAAACTTGTGGATTTTTTTAAGGGAAAACTTAAACCTTATGCTTAGTGGGTTTAGGCTTTGGCTAGGCTTGCATTGGCTTAGGCTAAAATTTGGCACATCATGGCATGTCACAACTTTGTCAAACACTGGTTAGATCGGTCTGTTTTTAGTACCATTCGACTTAACAAACATCGATATGAGTCGAATGAGCTCAAATGATTCACTTTGCAATTTTGTTTTTTCCCATAAAAAAATCCGCGTGTCGGGTAACCGTTGCGCAGTGTTACAGTTTGAACAAATCAATAATTGGAAAATAGTCTGATAAGCTGTCGCTGATTTTGAAAAAAAGCCCACCTTTTCCTGTTCCTTTTCCAAATGCCTTGCTTTCACTCCGGCCAACATGTTCGCCAATTTTGACTGCTGCCTGCAAAAATGAGATCGAGTTGCACAGTTTGCGTGCATTATTTGGAAACCTTTGTTTGTCGCTGCTGCTCACTTCCTGGCCGAATCCGATTATGCCCTCTTTCTTTGCGCCCTCCACCGGTTTGGAAACGACGCCTGAAATGAATGTGGGTGGCGTCAGAATT
>VAHH01001132.1:0-14192 GCA_013357305.1 Radopholus similis | reverse complement strand
TTGTCATCGATGTGGAAATTCTTTTGCCCCGATGTGGAAACAGAAAACGTAAATCAATTTTTAAAACAATTCCACTGATTCTGATAAGGAAAAGGGGACAAACCGACGGAAAGTACGAGGAAGGGGCATGCCGAAATTTTCATACCCAATATAATAAAAATAAACAATTCAACGAAAGGTTTACAGCTCACCAAAATTGTCGGCCTCGCTTTCTCTTTTCGTTTAGCTGAATTATCGAAAAAGATCGCATTTTAGGCCATTTTCCCCTCAATTTGGGGGCAAATCTCTTCCATTGAATTCACCCAAAAAAGTAACCCGTAATGCATTGCGACGGACGGGATTTCGCCAAATCGCCCAATTCTCGCCGGTGATCGATTGCAATATTTGTTGTGCTCAGTCAATCCCCGCAAATTCTGCGCACTCTCCGTCGGAAAAATAAAATTTGTCGCGCAATTTTATGGGCTAAAAACGCACAAACATTTAATCGCTTTAATTTTTTAATTAAATATTATTCGTAATAAATATCACTTAAAATGAATAGTTTTAATTTGTTTTTGTCTTTTTTTGATGATAGAGTCTTATTTTCCCGTTTTCATCCCAAAATGGCGCTTACGACGAATTGCTATTTGAGATCTATTTGTTCCCTTTTTTGTCACTCTCATCGATCTTTGAATGCGAAAATTGGACAATAACACTATGCGAGTATTGAGTTTGTGCACGCACAAAAACACCGATTCTCTTTTTCAAATCCTTTGAGTGGCGAGAACAGAGCGAATAATTTTGCGACCAAACATGTTTTCGAGACCGCCACCATTCATTCATGGTACCCGTGAATTATTTTGAAATTTCTGCCATACCCGCATTGATCCAATTAAAGTTTTTAATAATAGCCATGCTTATCAACTGACTCTATTTTTTCATGTTTTCATTCTTGATCCTAAATAGAGAATTTATAACTAAGACTAATTTGTTCCCTAACTTTAGAGAATTTAAAATTAACACTTTTTAAACTTATTCTATTTTATGAGTTTTATCTTTTATTTGGATTCATTTTTCCGTTTAATCAATTTTATACTTTAAACATTTTTTGTGATTTGCCAGCCATTGACTCTCCTTTCCGACGCCCAGTTTCTTTAGGAATATAAGGAAATTTTTTCAGGGTTTATTTAATGTGTTTCATATTTTTAAATGTCAATTTTTACAATTGGGGTTTAAGAGTTTTGTGCAAATACTATTTTATGCGATACACATTGAGAACTATCATTTTTTATTTTTTTAATTTAAATAAATTTCACTTCTAAAGATAATGGCGAGCATCATGGAGACAGCTGGCGCAGCATTGGTCGGCTACAACGTGGTGGACACGATGCGCAAAAGCATTGTCCAGTTGGAGCTGTACAAAGACGCCCCGCAGGAACTGCTGGTCGGACAAGTGGCCATTTTGGCGGGTAAAATTATATAATATTAATTGAAGCAATTTGGAAAAACTATAAAAAAAATTTAAAACCCATAAATAATCTTAAACAATATACTGACTAATATCTTGAATAATCTGCAATGAAGGAAAGCCAATCAACACGCCCGTAGTACAAATTTTTAATTGTCATAAAAAATTAGTATACCAAAGATTTCATTTTTAGTCTATTTTAAAAATCACCCATAAAATGACTATTTCAATTTGACGCAAATTTTGAAAAATAACTAATTTCAAATTCAAAAGACATTCCTCAAAAGGCAACTCATCGAATAATTTTCCAGCACGAATTGATAAGTGTCCATTTTGGTTGGTAAACATCAAAAATATTATCTATAAAAGCAATTTGTAAAAATTTTTGAAAAATGTGAAACCCATAAAATAATCTTGAGCAATATTCCTATCAATTCATGAAATAATCCAAAACGAAAGTTCGCCCATCTATCATCAATGTCCCAAATTTTGAAATTTGTCAATAAAAATTTATTAAAAACTAAAAAGGATCAATTTTAGCCGATTTAAAATTAATAATTTTGGCCGTTTAAAATGTTCAAAATTGTTTGAAATGCGATGGAGTGGAAATAGAAATTTTGAAAATTTAAAAAATATGGAACCCATAAAATGACATTAGTTGAGAATTTAGATGATTTTTGGCGACATGTGACGGGAAAAACTCAAGTACCTACCTATTGAACCAAACTGTGCAAAAGACATTCCTCAAAAAGGCAACTAATCGAATGATTTTTCCTCATAAATTGGATATTATGCAACTAGAAATATGAATATTTGTCTAAACAATTCAAAAATTAGCACAAAATGCTCTATACCTTATGATCATGCCCAGAATTTTAAATGTTCTTAACTACAGAATATGAACAAAATTTGGATGTTGCAGTTTCAATCCGTTTGTTTAACGCGTACTTGAACTATTATTTAACAAAATTTATTTAACAAAATTGCTATTCTGCAACCCATCGAATAATTGTTCCGATTCTATTCTATTCTTTATATTTCCTCCCCTTTTTTAGGTTGCGCCTGTGGGCTGATTTTCCGTTTGTTTATATATCGAGTGAATGAAGAGGCGAATATTATTGTGTAGGAAAAGCAAATGGGACTCACACACAACAGCCAGGGTGGCGCAGTCGGTAGCGTCAAGAGCTGAATTCTCAACCCACTAGGTTCAAACCCTAACTGATTTTTTAATATTCAAAAAAACTGAGCAATAAAAATGTTCTCTTTTAAAATAAATTTATAGACAAAACAAATTTTTAACTTTTACAGATAATAGATTTTCCCTTCATAATTAAAAAATCTAAACATTTTTCCAAAATTTTAATATCAATCCAATCTGATCAATGATCATAAACTTAGTCAAACCTATCTGATCAAAAATGCTATCCAATCCGATTATACACGATTTGATTCCGCTGTTGGCGCTTTACCCTCCACAATGTCCGTTGGGAGCTTGCACAATTGTTGGATAAATAAAATTGCATTTATCATTGCAATTATTCCAGATCAACCAAGTGCACTACACCTTCCCACCGCAGATAAAAAAGATGGACTTCGACTCAATTCAATACACCGCATTTATCTGATTTGGAGAAATATTAAAATCTAGTTAAAATTCAAAAAAGTTGTGTCGCTTCTTGTCGTCGGAAACACCTCTTTTGTTGTCTTCACTGGATTGAGGTTCGATTCGTTGTGTGTGTCCGAATTGATGAATGTCTGCGACGTTAACATTTCTCCAGGCAGGAGGGTTCACTTTTGTGTTGGTTGGGTTTGCGTTGTGCGGGACTTGAACTTATGTTGTCACTTGCTTCGTTCTAGCATTTTGCAGCTGCGCCAGACGGGCGCTAAGTTCGCTTAAAAGGAACTAGTGATTTGTCCTGAGATGAATGTGGGAATGACACGGATGCGTGTCATATTGGCGCAGGAATGACACACATCCGTGTCATTTGGAGCCAAAACGAAGTCAGTCTGTAAATAATCTAATTAAAAAATTATACGGAACATTTTTCTATTTTGTCAGATCTGTGTTTGTCTAAGCGATTCAACTAAACCCAAATTTCGGTGTCCATTACCTATATTTTGGCGGCCATATTATGGGGTGAGCTCCAAAGGAGATTACTCTGGCTTTTCATAAATTTAAGTACCCGATCATTTTAAATTCTATGCGTTTTCAACCAAAAAATTTGCTCGAAATAGGATTCTTGTTTATCTAATTTCGTTTTGTAAGTTGATCCAACCGACTCAACAGCCAAAATTGCTGTGATCAATTTTACGGGTTCAAACCCAAAGAGTACTTCTTATTCAACCTTTGGCTATTCAGACACAACCCGTAAAATTGTTTGACAACCAAAAATGGTAATATTGGGTTAATGCAAAAGCACAACAAAGAATCAAGCAAAAAATGGAAATTGGATCTCCAAAATGTTTGATTAAAAAATGATTTTACAATAATTTAACCGAAAATTTAGGCTGGAAAGCCAATAAAATTATAAATTATTCAACAGTTAATTTCGGAATTGTTATTGTTCTATTTAAATAAACTCTCAAATGACAGGTTTTAATAAACTAATAATTCTCGTAACGGCGCAAAATTTTACGCTAAAAACACGAAAATATAGACCGTGAAAGATGTGACCTGAAATCAAAGGGATTAATATTGGGTAATTGAAATCTGAAAAAAAGGTAATTCCATTCATTTTCATTCTTAATATAATTTGCCATTAAACAAACAAAAAAAATTACATTTAATTTAATTGATTTCACGACTAACCACATAAAATAATTGCTGCTCGAAATTTGTTAAAATATTATAATCAGTGCAAAATTTCACAATTAAATATGAAAAGTAGTGCCTATCCAGGAAATCAAAAGTTAAAAATATGACTCTCCTCATAAGATATTTTAGCGACCATTAAAATAAGCTCTCAATTTTATATGTATAGTAACTTTTAAGGTTCATGTTTTGGGGGTTCAGTGCTCTAAACTCTAAACACTAAAAGCGATTTTTTGCATATTTACAAAAATTTTGCAATCGTTATTTTGAGTATTGTTTTAATTGTAGTATAGGAAAATAAAAGGTGATTCTTCGATTCATCTTCATTTTTTATTATTAAAAAAATGCTTTTCTGCAACCCATCGAATAGATGTTCCCCTGAAATTATTTGGAAATATGAATTGTTGTCGTGAATAAAATTTCATCTGAGTGGACCAAAATTTCGAATTATAAAAATTCACTCAAAATTCAAAATCGTCAGCCGATTCTATTCTATTTTATTATTTCCCCACTGTTTTGGGTTGCGCCTGTTGGCTGATTTTGGCCACCGTCTTCCGACTGCCCATCTCCTCTTCGCACAGCATTGTCGGCTCCACACTCGGCTTCACGCTGCTCATGCACGGCAACTCGGGCATCCACTGGAGCATGGTAATAATGGGCATTTTCGATCGAAAGCAGGTCGTTTGGGCGACTGGGGGATCTTTGAGAAGCCATAAATTGGGCTTAGGCTTAAACAGAAAATTTGGGCTTGGACTGACCTTCCTAAAATTGTGCAGTTTTTGTGCGAGGCCAAAGAGAATGGCACAAACGCAAGAACAGGCAAATTGAAGGCTACAGACCCATCTGCTTTCACGGCCCAAGAGCGCATTTTTCGATAATTATTTGCACCAATGGTTCACCCAAAATTCGTTCACAATCATGTCAATGGCTAGGGTAGGGTCATCTAAGGAGACTCAAATTTTAATTTTTAAATGAATATTAAATTTTGGAAAAAGTAGCCCGTGTCTTTTTTGGTTTTTTTATGCCAGAAATGTTGAATTTGTCAAACATTGTTTGGTCAAATTGTTTATGCGTTGTAATTTTTTCTTCGGATTTTTGGGCCGCTTCAGGTCACCAAAATTGCGGCCTCCTGGGTGATTTCGCCCCTCCTCTCCGGTCTGGTCTCTTCCTGCATTTACATGCTCGTTGATTTTGCTGTGCTCCGAAGGGTTTGAAATTGGGAAAAATATTTTTAACTATAATTTTTATTTTTAGCGAGACCCCTTCAAGTGTGGCCTGCGCATAATGCCAATTTTCTATTTCATTTGCTTCGCTTTCTACACATTTATGGTCGTTTTTGAGGGCTCCAGAGGTGACGACAATTTCTGAAAATAACTTAAATTGAAACACAAAGAATTAAATTTGCTTATTTTTCAGTGATTCACCTCCAAAAATTGCCCTTTTGGCTGGTGCTGGCGATCAGTTTCGGCGTTGGATTTTGTGCAATGCTCATCTATTTGTTCATCTTGCGGCCCCGACTCATCAAATGGGTGAAGAGTAAGCGCATTTTGGGTTTTAATTTTTATGTTGTTTTATTTTTGCATCGTTCTTTTGCGTATTTATGATTTATAATTGTTCATTTTTCTATTCTAAAGCTTATTTTTCATGTCTATTATTTTATGGGTGTCAAAATTTAATTTAACATCCGCACAATTTGATCGAAAATTCCAGAAACTATAACCTGGCCCAAATTGAATCAATCAATTTCCTCAAAAATCCATTTTTATAGTTCCTCCTTAGGTCTCTCCAATCACTTTTGGGTTATGGCTTCTCAAAAATCCTCGTCGTCCAAAGTCCAAACGACATGTATCGGCGAAACTTCTCTTTTGCATACTCTATTAGTCTTGTCGTAATATTTTTCGTCATCAATTAAAATTTTGTTTGATGAAGTTGAGTTACTATAATTTGTCTTGATTCATTAGCAATTCCCGCCAAGAACAATATTATCAATTCTCAATTATTACTTTATGGTTATTGGGTTTCAATTTTATGTTGTTTTTAATTTCGCTCGTCATTTTAGTCTTTTAGTGAGTAGCAGTATATTTGTACTGCTTTTCTGTTCTAAAGCTTATTTTTCTCACCAATTATTTTATGGCTTGCAAAATTTAATTTTACATACATCCGCACAATTTTGTCGTTAAAATTCGAATCCAATTTTGGGGTTCTAAGCTGATTAATATGTCATTGGAAAGCTAGTCGCCGGATAATCAACAATTAATTTTCCAAGTTATGCCCAGTTCTAAAAGATATCATGGAATACTGCAATTTTTGGCCGAAGCTTTGGGGCCTGGCGATACTCTCCTCCTTAACAGTTTTTTTCGTAATACAATATTTCGTTATGCATTAAATTTTTGTTTTAATTGGCAGTTTTAGGATGCTATAGCAATTTCCACCAGCCAAAAACAATTCTCGACTTTCAGTCACTTTATGGGTTGTTTTAAATTTGATCATCTGGAGCAGAAAGTTATAGCTCAGTGGTTGTTCTTTTATGTTCTAAAATTAATTTTCATGACAATTATTTTATGGGTTGCAAAATCTAATATTATCAAATAGTTTTATTTTGGTTTTTTTGCAGAAAATGCAAATGCTGTTGATCCGTCCAGTGTGCCCACATGTCAATTGGCCGTCACAAACATTGAGCTCAGAGCAGCAGCAACTGATCATCCGCCCACGGCCAAATTGGACAGATCTCAGCCATTCGAGTGCTGTAAGTTGAGGGACAAAAATAAATATATATATATCAAATCCAAAATTTGTGGTTTTGAGATGTTGTGATGTGTGTGATTCGTTCTATTTTCATTTCATTTTTCTATAAATTCTATGGATTTTCCTTTTCGATAATTTTATGGGATGCACAAATGTTGGATAAATAAAATTGCATTTACCATTGCAATTTACAGCGCCCATTGGCTTTGTGCGTTGGTTTGTGCCGCGCCGAGACAGGGCCGAGGACGCGGACACACTGCGCCTGTTCAGCATCATCCAAATGGTCACCGGATGCTTCGCCGGATTCTCGCACGGAGTGAGAAAAAGGATCAATTTTATGCAAATTTAAAGTGGGAAAACTCAGCTAAATTTAAGGCTATATGAATGAAATGTCATTGGAAAACGCAAAATGCGCCCTATCCAATGGTCTGTTTAGCTCTAAGATTGGCCAAGAATTGACCAAGTTAGGGCCAAATGTTGGGAAAAATCGGCTAATTTCCAATTTTTGACCATAACTTTTTTAAAAGCTGGGCCAAGCAATTCAGGCTTGACTCCATTTTTGTATGATTTCCTTAGCTCTATCGAATGAGTCCAAGACCTCTGTTATAGCTTAATTCCTTGTCCAGTTATGTTCGGATCTTAATTTTTTGTATTTCCAAGGCCAGCGATGTGAGCCACACAATTGCCCCCCTTGTGGCCATGATGGACATCTACGAGACACAGAACGTGTTCCAACAGGGCGACACCCCACTCTGGATGATGTGGGCATTTTCAAAATTGCAAAATTAATTTTAATAAAACGAAAAATCTTTTATTCGAGGATAGGTATCAGTTAAAATGAGTATTATCTATTATTTGAAACTAAAATTTTTCACTATTACTCTTTTACCAAAATTTGCAGTGCGCATCTTATCTCTTATGTTTATTTTCTTTAGTCTATTTGTTAGCAATTGAATGCAACCAAAATTTGGGCGTCGATTTTACGGGGTTTACTAGAAACAATTTAATATAACCGGTCAAAATTTTTGAAAAAATTAGAATAAATATTTTCTTATTTCCATCTGCTCTAAGCGATTCAACAAAACACAAATTTTGGCGTCCATTATATGGGGTGAACCTACAATGGGGGAACTTACGCTGGCTTTTCATAAATTTAAGTAATATCATAAATCATATCATTTTAAAATTTTATACGTTTTCAACCAAATATTTGGCACTGGGCTCTGATGCAAAAATTAGGCGATTCTATTTTTTAAATCTAAATCAATATCTGAATTTTTAATTTCACGAAGGGCTCACCCCATAAAATCTTTGCCGGGTAGTTTTATTAAAATTACCATTCAAACTAATAAGTCCAATGAGTATACACTCAAAAAAAAATCCCAAAATTTAAAATGAAACTCTCTCTCCTCATAAGATATTTTACCGACCACTAAAATAAGCCCTCAAATTTTAAATGTATTTGGAATCAAGCATAGCAGTGAGTAACAACAAAATTTTGAATAAAAGAGATAATTTCTTGTAAGGGTCGATCACATCATTCACCCCATAAAATAGTAACTTTTAAGTTTCATGTTTTGGGGGTTCAGTGCTCTACTCTAAAAGCGATTTTTTGCATATTTACCAAAATTTTGCAATCGTTATTTTGAGTATTGTTTTAATTGTAGTATAGAGCAATTGAATGTAACCAAAATTGTAGGCGTCGATTTAACGGGGAAAGTCCCACTGTAGACTTAGATTAACCAAAATTTTTGAAGACCATTGACAACTTTCTTATTTCCTTCTGCTCTGAGCGATTCAACTTAATCAAAATTTTGGAGTCCATTTTATGGGGTGAGCCCCATATGAAGAAATATTCTGGCTTTTTACAAAAAAGATAAAAAAATGTTTTGACAATAAATTAATCGAAAATTTAGACTGGAAAGCCAATAAAATTATAAATTATTCAATGGTTAATTTCGGAGCTCTGTACATTTTAAGCGAGCTAGAGCGCGTCTAAATCACAGAAAATTGAGTTACCCCATAAAATCTTTGCTCAGCAATTCTATTTCAATAAACTCTCAATGGCATGTTTTAATAAAACTAATAATAATCATTCGCATGACTGGTGCAAATTTTTACGCAAAAAATAGGGAAATATGAACCGTAGTGAACGAAGTGACCTGGATTTAACGACTAACCACATAAAATTATTGTTGCTCGAAATTTAGCTTTCGACCACAAATACAGAAATTTTAAATTTTTAACGTTTTCAACCAAAAATTTGTCAGGAGGAGAGCCTGTATACCTAATTTTTTTAGAAAGCTGATCCAACCGACTCAACACAGCCAAAATTGCTGTGATCAATTTTACGGGTTCAAACCCAAAGACGACTTCTTACTTTGTCTTTGGCCCATTCAGACTCAACCCGTAAAATTGTTTGCCAACCAATAATGGGTAATATCGGGTTAAAGCAGAAGCACAACAAAGAATCAAGCAAAAAATGGAAATTGGATCTCCAAAATGTTTGATTAAAAAATGTTTGACAATAATTTAATCGAAAATTTAGACTGGAAAGCCAGTAAAATTATGATAAATTATTCAAGGGTTATTTTCACTTTTCAGAGCTATGTACATTTTAAGCGATCGGGCGCGTCTAAATCACAGAAAATTGAGCGACTTTCCCATAAAATTGTTTTACTGGAAATTGTGTTTAAAATGTTAGTTTCAAGCGCACCAAATATCAATCATCGATTTGTTATTATATCAATCAAAAATTTTTAATATCATGACAGGACTCACCCCATAAAATCTTTGCTTGTTATTTATCATCTTAAATCAAACACTCCTTCAAAATTTTCGAAAAAAATATTGAAAAATTAAATTTGTTAGGGATAATTAAATAAAATTTAACGTATTTATAAGTAACTATTTTCAAGATTTTAATATAAAAATAAAAATTCAAAAAAGCTCCCAAACTCATCTAACTTTTTTTAGGTTCTACGGCGTGTCCGGCACTTGCCTCGGCTTTTGGGCGTTGGGACATCGCGGTGAATAATCAAAATAATTGAAAAACATTTCTTTCACAACCAATTGGCTTTGCAGTGATGAAAACGATTGGGAAGAAGATCACTGAGATCAACCCGTGCAATGGGTTCGCCATCGAATTTGGGATGGCCATCACAGTGCTGTGCGCCAGCAAAATCGGACTGCCCATCTCCAGCACGCATTGTCTGGTGGGCAAAGGGAAAATGCTCTTAAAATTGGAATTCTGCGCTTAAAAATAATCATAAACAAAATTGATACTAAAAATAAAACCCATACAAAAATTTATTATTATTATTATGATTAAATAAACTTAGCCAACCAGAAAAGTGCTAAAATGTGATTGATGCAACATTTACTGCAATACAAAATTTACAACTCATCAAAAATTCTTGTAATAGAGAACACTAATTTTTATATATTTGGAATTGGTTACAAAATGAGATGTGTTCGCACAAAAATTTAAATTTATTTTTTTCACCCCAGGTGGGCAGTGTGATGTGCGTAGGGCTGATCAAGGCGGGCGAGGGCGTCGACTGGCGAGTGCTGGTCAACGTGGCGCTCTCGTGGCTGGTCACTCTGCCCGCCTCGGCCCTGTTTTCTGCGCTCATCATGCTCGCACTCAAACACGCTTTGTTATGATTTGTCAACCAAAAATGACGAATGATGCTTGACGCTTTGTTATGAACAAAAAATGACGAGTAGTTCGCTTGCACTTTCACTTTATAAAGTAAAATTTTAATTGAATTGATTCAGTCAATCATTGTGATGAAAGACACCAAATCTCAGTCTTGTTCTGCTATGTCAATCAAAATTTTATAATATCACGACAGGAATGTAAGGTGCAAAATTTTAGGCTATAAACACAAAAATATGGACCGTGAACGATGTGGACTAGAATCAAAAGTTTTAAATTTGGATGATTAAAATCTGAAAATGTAATTATTGATTCCTTGATTCGTCTCCATTTTCAATAATTTATCATTCAAACCAATAAGTAAATTATAAATTAGGTAAGTCGATTTCACCAGTTTTTTCAATAAATTTGCTCACAATTATTTTATGAGTTGGAATTCTCTTTTCCTCTACATCTCATAAAATATTGCCTCAATAATTGGCTTCTCAATAATTGGCTTAGGATAAGGAGGGAGATAACCTCGTTCATTTTTAATTGCAACTTCATTCCGCAACAAAATTCAAACAAATCAAAAAGAGTGGATGAGACCCATCGGACAATTCAACAAATTTTAGTACACAATATGATGCGCTAATGAACAGCAAAAACAAAAACTGAAAATGGTACCAAATTTGACAGAATAAAAAGAAATTGCTGTGAGCCATCCCTGAAAGGTTGGAAAGTTGAATGCCGAATTCAGTGTTGCTAGAAGACCTGGCCAATGAATATTAATAACTAATAAGCGACTGGAATAAATTTTTATGGTACAAGAACGCTTCTCATAGATTTTTGTTGCTTGCCTTCTCTAATCGACCATCACAATTCAAGTTGTGAATTATTTTATGCGTTGCGTTTGGGTCAAATGGGGTCAATTTCGACAGCAACAAATCGCCAAAGAATTAAAGTAAATGCAAAATGCTATACATTCTATTAATGATTTTATACGAAAAATATCCAAATTCAAAATAAATATTTATTTAAAAACAGCCATTTTAAAGTACAGCGCCGCATATCCCCAAGAGACCTCTCATTTTATTCGTCGAACAAAACGAATTTTTATGGAGCGCCCAAATTTTGGAGCGATCGAAATTTGAAGGAGATGGGTGGGGGAGGCTAAAAATTGAATACCTGAGACTCTGAGTTTTGGCACTTGAATGGCCAATTCCAAATTTTAATTTAAAATAAAAAAGCGAGTTTGCTTTTATCATTTTCAACAAAACTTTGTTGCTCATTCTTTTTCGTTTTCTTTGAATTCTTTTAAAACGCTTGATCTTTGATTTGCTCTCAATTCTAACGAAACTTGTCGGGTAACAATTTTATGGGGTGAGCAGCAACATGTGGACTTTGATTCTATTTTAAATTTCATTTTACACCAAAATTTTGCGGCTGTTCTGACATGTGCGTAAAGTTTTCTAAGACAGCTCCGATTTGACACATGATAAACCAAATATTCGATGGAACGCCTTTACGGGTTAGCGACATTCGTTTTTTTCTTTGTTCCTTTTGTCCTTCTGCCTTATTGGGTATTTTACTTTATTTTAAACTTTTATTTTATTTCTCTCAGTGTATCGGACAGTTAAGCACCCAACAACGTTTGTTTGAAATTGCAATTTGCTTTCCAGAAGAAAGTAATTTATGTTCACCAACATTTTTTAAATATGAAGAATAAGACAAAGAATAATTTAAGAAACGTTCCAATGGAATTCCCGTAAAACGTTAGAGAGCCCAAAAAAACTACCCCCTCCCCCGAAAAATGCTTCTCAAAGCTGTCGTTGGCGTCTTCAATTTCTGAAGTGCCCTCTGTTCTCAAAGTACACGCTGGGCATCAGTTCGGAGTCGTTCTTGAACGTGTCCGGACGGAACTTGCGAACACCTCGACCAGCTCCAGAGTGCTTAACGCTTTCTTGTGCCCATGATCGTCCAGGTACAGGATAGCAGAATTGGGCATATTATGGCCAAAATCATGTCTATTTTTGTAAAACTTTTATATAAGGTAGTTGGGGAAATTAAATTTTTCGTCATACCTAAAAATTAGTAAAATAATACAAAAAACACATATTAATAGTCGTACTTCAAATAAATTTATCAGATTTATATTTCAAACATTTAGATTCTAAAGTGCATATTAAAAATTTTAAACATAATTTTGTACAGAGTTTTACGATCATTTCTATAAAAGTTAGGTATTTGCACGCATATTTTCAGCTCTTGGGAGAAGCGGCAATTTTATGGGGTCAGTTTGGTTATAGAGAATGTCCAAAAAGAGAATAAATTAGATCCTGAAAAATCATGGTACGTTATCAAGATGAAAAAAATGTGGCAAACTGGCAAGTGAGATTGCTCCCAAAATTGGTTTCCCAAAACTATGTACCTCGAAAAATAATTAAAAAAATAATTCTTTTTTAAATTCCATTTTACAACAAAATTTTGTGGAGTATGTGCTAGCATGTTTTTTAAGACATTATCATCTCACATGGTAAACCAAATATTCGGATGGAACTATTTTACCGGGTAAAAGCGATATTTGTCTTTTGCACTGGTCTCTCTGTACACTTGCCTCTGAACGTAATTCTCACTCACTGTAGATTGCGAAGAAGGACCCAAGATGGAACTGAAAATCTGAACATTTTTAAGCATCCACTCTTTGTTCCTCCTCCCCATTTTGGAACTATTCCATGGGCCGCTGGTCCTGCTGACCGTTCTCTGATGCTGCCGCCGCTTTGTAGAACTGTTCCCCGTAGAAGTCCACGTTGCGGGGGTAGATGCGCTGGAACACGTCCGGGTCGTCGATCGGCTTGTGCCGGATGGGCACTGGCTGAGGACTTGATCCGCATAGATTGGATTTTATATATATTTATGCAACAAAATTCGAATGAGAACGGAGTGTATATTTTTATTGTCTAAAAGTCTAAATCATTTGTAGCATATCTTTTGCCATTTAGGGGAGCAGCAATTTTATGGGGTCAATTTGGTTATTGTTTTTTACAACCTGTAAAAGTTGTTCTCAACAAATCTGGCTAAACTTGCGTAAATTCATCTTTATTTTTGTTAAACTTTAGTCGCTTTTTGAAATGGTTATTTTTATTTTCATTCCAGTACAAAATTTTGTTCGGAATGCAAGCAATTACTCATATAAAATTTGCAACATTTGGCCTTTTACTCATTCATTCAGTGGTAAAATGATTTTATGAGATACAAATAATAAAATTGGTGAATGTTCAAACAAAAACTGTGCATCATAACAAAACTTTTGATTGCTCATCCACTTTCTTGATGTGGACTTGGCGCTGTTCACACAACATTGGAACCTATAGATTCTTCAATTCCATTTTACAACAAAATTTTGCAGTGTAGCCAGAATCGTAATTTTTTATGAGACGATAAATTTATAAATTTATGTGTTGTACCCGATCCTGAGCCAAGCGAAAAACAGAAGAAAAATGACATTTCATCCCAACAATCTTAGGAAAAATGATTTAAATCATCCT
>VAHH01001131.1:0-14206 GCA_013357305.1 Radopholus similis | reverse complement strand
TCGGGCGGAATTGGGGTGCAATTAGGCGCACAAAGAAGTGCACGTGTGCATTCTCGAAACCTTTTTCATCGATAGAGAAATAGCCTGCCAATTGTATCTGAAAATGTTCCCATTTTGTGGATACCTCCAACGATCGGGTTGTTGCAGTTGAACCCGTTGACCCAGGCAAATAAAAATTACAATAATTTTTTATGTTAATTTTGAGGCAGGTCAAGGGTGCATTCTGTTGGCTGATTGAGGAGTTGGTGCGCAGAGCACAGCTTACGGCGCTGCCATTACGTGAAGGTCGTCCATTGACCGAGACAGAAGGATGTTCGGCTACGCCAAAAAGTCATTAACCAGACGCAGACAGTCGCTGCCTTCACGTAGAATTGCTTCAGAGCTGGAATCGACCAGGAGCAGTTGCGTCGCCTAGCGCATAAACATGATCTGCATAACAGACACGCATGCTGCATACAATAGTCCCAGAGGAAAAATTATGTGTGAACATTATGAATGCAAATTGATCAGCAGAATGAACACGAAAAAGCCACCAAATATTTTGTTTCTTCAACCCAAATAGTGCCTCCACCAAGGACAGCAGTAAATAGCTGATTCGAAGCCTCTCTCTAAGAGCTGAATGGAATGGTACCAAAATTAGGCGGATATGACCATTTTCTGAACAAATTTATGAAATATTGACGCAAACATTTGGTAGCTTTTTATAATATGATCTGGATTGACCAATAAGATTTAAGAAGTTCATTTCATGAAAATGTTCACCAAAATTATTATAAAATTTAAGCGGAGAGATTGATTTTCGCGCTGCTAAAGAAAAAAAGAGCAAAAAATTGGATATTTTAGTAACATCTGTTGTGGAAATGGGATTAAGATTTTTTTCAATACAACATATATGTGTCGCAGGAAATCCCTAGAATCAGGAAATCCTGAGAATTTCTACACAAACATAGCTAAACATGGGGTGCAAACGAATAGAAGTAGACTAATAGATAGTTTATGGCCACTTTCATAGTCAATATCAAATATTTAGGCCCCAACAACATGAATCTTAAAAGTTATAGACTAAAACCGATTTTGGTCTAAAAACCGGTATAACTTGATTCGACTTTGGCCTAGCGAGCTGATGATAGGTTCATTCGATTCCCCATTTTCCTTTATTTCAATTTCCCATGGATTTGAAACTTTAAACTGGTTATAAACAGTTTCTACGGAGATCAGGATCAAATGATCATTATTCGAATGTGACTGTTCGTTATATCCCTTCAAACAGGGAAATTATTACTTGTTTTAAATGACGGTCCCTACCTTTTTAAAATTCACAATGAAAACAGTGATTACATCAGGCTGTTTTCCAATGCCCAAAAAGGCGTTGATGCTTTTCAAATTACGCCTCTTCTCTTCTCTACAAAAATAGCACCAGTCGCCATTCCGTGCATCGCTTGGTCATTGTCCACACGGAGCTCTCCTCCTTGTAGTGGAAAATGGATGCGTGTGCCGCATACTCGTAGACGTAGTGTGTCTCCCAACCAATGAAGGCGTTGCACGGCTCCAAATACAGCGGAATGTTCACCCACTTCTCATCGCGGAGCAGTATCGCGCTGCGAAAGTGTGAACGCATGGCGCCGCCAACGGCACGCTCGATTCTGGTGAACACATCGCCAACGTCCCAACTCCACTGGTTATCGCTAAAATTGGCACATTTTCGTAGGAGATAATATTATTTTGGCAACAAAATCATTTATTTTGGCAACTCCGAAAAAAACATATTTATTTTGGCAACAACGCCAAAAATTATTTATTTTAGATTATAATTTATAATCAAAGAAAAATCAATTTTTGTTTTCCTAAGTAAATTAAAATTTAGCTTGACCTAAGGCTAGGCTTAGGTTTGCATAGGCTAGGCTTGCATAGGCTCTAGACCTGGTTTTTGGTATTTTTGCCAAAATAAATAATTTTGTTGTGGCGTTGTTGCCAAAATAAATTAGTTTGTTGTCAAAATAAATGACTCCCTTTTCGTAGCCCCATTCTTGCGCACACGAAAAATGACTGCTGAAACCCCTGAAACTCGCTCACGCAATGATTTTTTTGATGGTCGCTCGCTGCTCCGAAAACCATTGTTGCGCGTTGCGTGCTCGAGAGCGGAACGCCTCGTCGGTGTGGAAGCGCGTCAACACGATGTTGAGATTGCGAAAATTGTTCTGCTGAAGGCAATCATTCGCGCGACTGCACACTGCGTGGAACCACTCGCTCTTCGGATACGCGGGTATCAACCACACAAGCACTTGGTATTGGTCGCTGGAAAGTGGAAAAGGAAACTCAGATCGGTTCTAGTGCACTTAAGGCGTCCTTTAAATCAAACAAAAAGGGGGATGTACGGAGCGCTCAGTTTTACTTAAGACGTCCTTAAAAATTATTTGCATTTTCTGGTTTTTATTAGTAGTGAGAGTGAGATTGATTCAAAAGAGTTTTTAAATTATTTTCAAGTCTGGACCATCAAAACGAATTTTTCCAATTTAAATTGTTTCAATTTTATAACGTATCATTGAAAGATGATTAGAATTTACATCGAGTTTACTATTGTATCTAGCATATATTTCCAAAAAGTGGATGTTCATTTTCTCTGCTATAATTTCGAAAAAAATTTTAATTAAAAAAATGGACTATATAAAAGTGCTATGTCGATTTATAAATAAGATCAAAATGGCGCTTTATATAAATCGGATCAAATAAAAAAGGGCGATTCACACGAAGAGATGTGATGAGGGTGAGATGAAGAAAAGAAGAGGATGAGATGGGTGAATCGTTCTTTTTATTTTGATCCGATTTATAAAACGAATCGACCCGTCACCCTATACTAGTATCTTCCGGTCACTTTCGTTTTTTCCTTTTTGCTTACTCTAACGGGCCCCGAGTGAACGCCGCTCTTTCCATGTTTTGTGCAACTTTCAAATATCGGTTTTGAAATTTGAAGCTGGACATTGGTGTTTTTCGTTTTTTCGGGATTTTCAGAATTTTTCATTTACACTTTTTCGTGGATCTTTTGCACTATTCGTACAACGTTAGCACCATGTAGAGTTTCATCATTACAGTCACAAGAAAAAATGAATGAACTAAAAAGTTCTTACCAGTTTCCGTTCCATCCACATCGCCAAATGCCCACTGGCGCTCTTCACCGTTTCCTCCATCTCATCCATCAGCACATCTTTTTGCGCTTCTGTGTACGGAGGCGCATTGTAGCAAAAATTTGCAATCAAAAGCTTGAAAAAATTGATTAGAAAAGGAAAGTGTTGCTTAATAATTGTAAACTTTCTCCCCATTTTACCAATTGTAGCATGTGCACGTGCACTATCTCGGCAAATGCCAGCATGGGCTTTCTCTGCCAGGCGTGCCCTTGAAGCACCTCGTCGGGATAGCATCTGGATTTTGGAAAAATACGTCCATACTTCATAGGTCCCAAACTCAAAATCATATAAAATCATTCCCAATCGATTTCTTTGGTCTCAAAGACGCCATAAAAATGCATTTCACGAACTCGCCCCTATGAAAAATTGAATTTTTCAACATTTAATAAATTTCAAAAACCATAGAGGGGAAGGGGGACTAACAAGGGTATTTTGGTTCGAAATTGTGATCAGATCGACCTAATTTTGGTACAGTTGGATTCCTCTCGGCGTGCGGAGACGAATGAACTATCATTTGTCTGTTTGAAAATTTTGACTCTAAATTCTAAAAACTACCTTGGTTCCCCTTTGGTTTTTAAAATTTGTAAATGTCATAAATCAAATTTTTCATAGAAATTAGTTAGTTTGCGAATTGCATTTTTCTGGCGTTTTTTTAAACAAAGAAATAGATTGGGAATGATTTTATGTGATTTTAAGTGAACTCTGAACGTATTTTACCGTCGACATTTTATAAGTGGATTTATGAAAAATTTTTGGAAGAATTCCATTAGGCATCTCAAAAAATCTGAACACTCACAAAAAAGTGTCGTCGAATGGGTTGCCACTGTACTGCACAGCAGGTGCTATTCGTCCACCCCATTTGCATAAGTTGCCGCCAACAACACTGCCGCTGCTCGATGTGAATGCTGAAGTAGCCGTCTGCATTTTGCAATTGTCCTTCACCTTTCCGTTGACAAACTAAAAATCACATGATTTATATGTTGCGTCCGATCCAGAGGCAATGGCTCTGTCTCTGGATCGGACGTCCGACTCAGAGTCGGACGCGTCTCTGGATCGGACGCAACATATATAAATCTGTTCTGCCAATTTTTCCTCCGCAGAATATTACCGCGGTAAAAAGCCGTAATAGCGTACCGTAATTACGGCTTTTCACGATCGTATTACATACAGTCTTTTTTGGGAAAAGTTGTAAACGTAAAAGGCCGTAATTAATAATTAAGCCGTAATATATACGGCATGATTACTTCGATCTCTAATATATATATAAATCGATAAATTTTCTATTTTATATTTACGCAGAAGTCAGGAAAATATTTTATCCATTGTTCTGCAAAGAAAATTGGTATGTCTTACCGCTTCTTCCTTTCAGTATAAATCAAATATTCCTTACCGCCAAAATGTCCTTTGGATCTTTTTTCTTGCACTCGTCGGCAAAAAGAATGGCCATTTCCTCGACATGCGCAACATATTTGAGATTACAGATCCGCTGAAGCGCAGTCATGAGTCCTTTCATCGGCGTGTTGACCACCTTTTTAAAAGTTTTTCATTAATAAAACCAAAACCCTCAAAAACATCAGCATAATGGTCCATTAATTGTTCGCATTCTACATGCTTGATCAGTTCTTCTATGCGATTGCCCAGCTCGTTGAACTTGCGACTGATTGTTACATCCAACTTTCTGATTGCCCCCAGTTCGGGACTGTCCGACTGAAAATGGCTGGATGGCTGCGAATCAAAGAATTTTAACCAATTTTCTCTCATCCAGAAAATTTTCACAAACATTTTTTAAGCGAGCAAGAAAACTTCAAACCTGAACCCTTATGTTGTTGTTGTTGTTGTTATTATTTGAATTCCCCGTCTAACGGGCTCTCGAATGAAAATTATAAAGTGCCCATTTAAGCGCCATTCAAGAATCTTTGTTCTAAATTGTCAAATTTTCGATCCCCAGGGAAAACATTTCACAAAACCGATCGGGAGTTGGGAGGTACCAGAACCTGTATAACTTGATCCTTGATCGCCACAAAGAGCCATTTTGCTATGGGTGACGCAATTGTTCCCAGTAAGCTGCTAGCCTTCGACAGCTTATCCAATCTTTTCAGTGCGCTATCCGAACGCATACTCAGATTGGCGATTTCTTTTTCCATCTTTGCCATGTTTTCTAGCATCTCGGCCGTGTCAACTGAAAGGGGGGGGGGGAGTTTTTTTCGGAATCTATGACGTACGATCGGTTTGATGCGTCAATTCCTGCTCCATTATGATTATGACACACATGAACACTAGCAGCGGCTTTGACGGTTGCAACGGTAAACGCAGCATCTGGGAAGGAGCACGTGCACTTTTGTTACGCTGTTTTAGGTGATCAATCCATTTACATTTTACAACCAAATAACAATAATGATGGAACATGGAAACCAATTGGGCCCCTAATAAATACTACGGTCACGTAGGAGCCGATTCCACTCCGCTAGGCGGATTCCGTTTATCTCGGCAAGGATTTTTTCAGCTCACAATCGAGATTGTAGCCTAAATTTGATGTCATTGCACTCAGCTCATCGAGCTCTATCGATTGATATTTGATATATAATCTGTTCAATTTTGGGCGAGGGTAATATTCTATAGTTTTTACATTTTTTTTCAGAGCAATTGGTAGAAAAATATAAATATAAAGAATCCCCATGAAGAGGTAGTCTTTTAGTCCAAATTTTCCGCTTTGCGGGGGTTAAGAATTGACCGGTCTAGCAGTGGAATTCCTCCCTTTTTTAGTCCCTTCTCATAAGAGAATTTATGACAGAAATTCCATCTATAAAAATCTAGTAAATTGACTGATTTCTCTATTTGAATGCTTAAAATGCAATTGGACGCCTAAATGCAAATAAATACGTAGAATGCAAGTATTTGCGCCTAAATAATAAGTCACACTTTTGATTTTTGGTGATTTCTTCAGCGGTCTGAAAATGGGAGTGGTGAATAAATGGAGACTTAGTGCGTTTTGGGGAAATCATTTGAACAAACAAACATTGAATTTTGTGAGAAGGCGAATGCGTTTCGCTTATCAAAAAAGAACATTTAAAATATGTATATATGTCGCAGTTAAAGTTGAAAATCCGCTAATCTTGAAAATTTCTACACAAACATGGGGGACAACTAAATAGAAGTAGACTAATAGATAGTTTATGGCCACTTTCATAGTCAATATCAAATATTTAGGCCCCAACAACATGAATCCTAAAAGTTATAGACTAAAACCGGTTTTGGTCTAAAAACCGGTATAACTTGTTTCAATTTTGGCCTAGCGAGCTGTTGATAGGTTCATTCGATTCCCCATGGTCGATTTCCTTTGTGGATTTCAATTTCCCATGGATTAGAAGCCATTAAACCGGTTATAAACTGTTTCTACGAATTTGGCACACACAAATTTTCAAGATTAGCGGATTTTCAACTTTAACTGCGACATATATGTTGCGGCCGATCCGGTATCGCGTCCGACTCCGAGTCGGACGTCCGATCCGGAGTGGCTCCAATTCGGACGGCCGATCCGGAGACAACTACTTTTTCACTATTTACCTATTTTAAAACGTTTGGCATTATGTTCAAAAATGAAAATTCAAATACAATTTGATTCTAAAATATTGTAAACTCCCCGACCCTTATTAAACATTCTGTGATATGTTAATGATTCGCTTGATTTGAATCAATCTGATCAGGATCAAATGATCATTATTCGAATGTGACTGCTCGTTACATCCCTTCAAACAGGGAAATTAATACTTGTTTTAAATGACGGTCCCTACCTTTTTAAAATTCACATATACTCACTCATATCAGTTAACTTCTCCATATCTTGATTATTGATTGATGAATATAGGCTTAGGCTTAGGCTTGTGCTTCGTTTAGTTGACATGCTAAGGCTTAGGCTAGGCGAGATTTTTTCGGGGGTTGGTGTAACCGCAGAGGTTGAGCTCACTTTTGGCCCCGGCCCAAAAGTGGGCTTTTGGTCAGTTTAGGCTTAACAGTCAAAAATCGATATCTTTTCAAATTATTTTTTTTGGAGGCCAACATCAATTTGGTTGGATAGAGCATTAAAAATGGAGCCTACAGTGCCAGACCGCCAGTTAAGCGCAGAGGTTAAGCTCACTTTTTGGCCCCGGCCCAAAAGTGTGGCTAACTTTGAATCTCCCACAGTTGATTTATCGGGACTTGATCAGATTTCTCAAAGCAAACGACTGGTGCCCTATCGTAATTAGTATTAAACAACTGGGCCAGAACATCAAAGATGAAATGGTGGTGGTGAGTCAACTGGAAAGAAATACAATTGATTTTGATATTATACTCCGATTTTTGATCGATAAATAGCAAAAATTGATGTGTCCTTTTTTCATTGGTCATTGCCTTTGCTGTCCTTTTTTTCTTTATGAATGTCCTTTTTTCATGCTTCGGACCGATCCGAACCCTGCTCAAAACTTCAAAACACACTGTGAATTTTACTGAATATTTATTGTAAAGAAGTAATGATTACAGAATTCGGTTACAAAAAATCCTAGCAGCGCGAAACAATTTTTTTGAACTTGGAAAGAATGTTTTTACCTTGTTGACTAACGAAATGCCCTTTTGATCTATTTACTATAGCTTGGTTGAACGATGAGCCATTGGTAAATAAAAATTGTATGTAGTAGGTATGTACACGTACATAAATAAAAATATCATGCATAGGTTTTTTTCTTGTTCATAAAAATTCATTTTTATATTTAAATTATTCTAATAAATTCAGTAACTCAAATAGTTGTCTACGGATGTACAGTACGTTTCTATCAATCATTCATTATTTCACTGTGCGTGCCAATAAAATTTCTGCCTTCTTCCCAATGTCGAACTCCTTGTATTTGCTGTTGTTTTTGGACAGGTCTCCGATGGGACGCCGAATCAAGTAGCTACAGTAGTGTTGTCCGTTCGTGTAAAATTCGTGCACAAGTGTGAGGTACTCGAGAGTGTGGTCATTGTACAAGGTGAATTCGGCCAACGAGGGCTCATCAGTTAAATTGGCCGCGACCGGTTGCCAAGCTTGTAGGGCAAACGGGTTCGCTTTGGTTGCGCCAGAAAATGCCTAGAAAGGAGAAGTTTCAATGATCTGTGGGATCGAATTGATCTGACTGAAAAATTAGTTGATCCGATAGATCAATTTGTTGCTCCCGATCCGGAGAATCGCCTATTAGATTCGATTTCAAAAATTAAATCTCCAGACCCATGAATTAAAACTTATAGACCCACCCCTTTTTTGGTCTAAAACCTAACTTGGTTCGACTTTGGCCTGGAGAGCTGATGATAGGTTCAATCGATTCCCCATGTTCAATTTCCCATGGATTTGAAACATTTAAACCGGCTACAAATAGCTTCTACGGATTTGGCACATGCGATTCTCAGGATGGTTGCGATATAAATATTATTTGGATCTGGATGATTCAACACTTCAAGCCCTGTGATCTTGCTTTGATGAACTAAGCCTTATTTGCTCTTCTCCCTTATCTGCACATATACAATATTAGTACTAGGTCAGAAGAACCGGGCAAAGCATGCATACCGTTTTTATTTCGTCCAGCAACGGAGAGAGGTTGTTCAAATCTGTTACACAAAAGAGGCACTTTTTCGGTTGGCCGCCACTGTTTTTGTTGGGAGCTGTGAGCCAGCGGATGAATGCGCCGCAAAACTGGGGGAGGTCACTGAGGCTTGTCCGCAGCAGATCGATCCTCAGCTTGTTGTGAGCGCACAGCACCTCACAGATGGGCTCCGCCAAAAACTGTTCGGCGTCCAGATGAGGCCAATCAACGCAGTTGGGCAGTGCGCTCATGACTCGGCGCATCTGGGCAATTGGAATGCCCGGAAATTTCCACGCACACAATTTGGTGGGCCGGATCAGTGGGGCGATTAGACGAACAAAGTAGAACGGGTGCGCATTCTTCGATTCCCCGTCAGCAATCTCGCACTTTATTTTGTAGCGCTCAAATGGACACAAATTGGGCAGCCAAACTTCCTTAAAATGTCATACCCGAGTGCTCAACTTCCCTGTCACGATGCGAATGCTCATCTGGTTGGTCGAGAGCACAAACTTGTTCTCGGACTGGCGTTGCTCAATCTGTTATATTCGGACTTAGAGGGTGTGGCTAAATGACACCACTAATAATGGAGTTTCAGCTAAAACGGAGTCTCGCCCGATTTTGGTAGAATAACGAAGCGACATGATATTCGTGATCACCGATATCGACTGATCAGTGATCAGCATCCAATTTTTGGCAAAAGTGAGCTCACGAATGTAGTTAATCATTTGCCTTTTGGTTTGTCTGGATAAAGCAACTTGCTTCGTTCGTTCTTTCTTAGTGTCTAACAATAAAATGGAATGTAAAATCAATTCCAGTCTTGTCCTAAAACTGAGTTAGTTAGCTGAAACTCAGAATTAGATAGAAGCAATATCCAATTTGGCATATCTTGAGCTCAATTGACCAACCAGAACATGTTGCTCAATTTCGTTGTAATAGGCCACTTGACTGATTCGAATGGTGACTTTCTTGGTTCGGTCTTTTAGGCCCGCTTTGAGAAAGGCAACAACATCGCGATAAATCAGCTGGATTTAAATTTAAAGTGTTCATTCATTTTTGTGCAGAATCGCTTGAAACTTTTTTGCGGAATTGCGGCGCCAAATAGGCCCAAATGATCTGGGCGCTCAGCAGAATCTGTTCCGATGTTGGGATGGCCGCTATTGCGCGGCACATCTCGAAGACGAGTTCATTGGGCATATGGTGAAATGTGTTCCGGCCTTCTTCGCCTTTTGATATTGCTGTGCCCATTATTTACAGATATGTTTAGAAAACTGAAAATGAAAAGTGATTAGTGATTACTGATTAAAAACGTAATATTCTCTCCAAATTGCATAATTTTGGCTCTCGCTTCTTTAGGAAACAAAAAATTAAGAGATTTAAAATTTAATTAAGTATTTGCTAGTTGACTGCGCTTGCTCACCGGTGTGGCGTCGAAGTGCAGCGAAGAATGAAACCTAAGAACAAAAATTTATAGAGGAATGATTCAGTTTCTTTCATTGCGCCAGTTCAACCAATGAATGGTGGTATCCCTGTCCCTTTTTGAACGATCGACAATTTGCACTTTTTGGTTTCTGAATGGGGACTTGTGATTGGGTATATCCCTGCACACTTCGAACAGCAATTCGTTGCACATTCGACGCTTTTGGTTGGCCAAAACTACTATAAAGTATTGAATGTGGGAGGAAGTTCTTTGAAAGTGAAAAGGAGTTTTTTGCGGGCCCAAATGTCGTGTTTGTTCGGCCTTTGACGCCTCAAATGTCATAAACCGTTCGGAGCTTCAGACATCCAGAGCAACTCTGTATGGGATGAATTGTCGTCTCATCAAAGAGAAAAGCGCGAAAACTATTTTTAAACTTGGAAATAATGTTTCGGAGCTAAAATCAATTGAAAATAGGTATCCCAGATATCAAATTCAAATTCGTATATAACTATTATTTATTGTTGCTCACATCCTTCATTTCATGCAGAGAGCTTTAATTTGATGCCAAATACTTGATATCTCGTCAAGTTTTTCAGTTGATACATACAATTTTTGGAAATTTACCAATGAAAAATGGCTTTTTCACAGTTTTAAAAATTTGTAGCAAGGACCCCAAAAATGATTGGATGGAAGCTCTACAAAATGGCATTTAGAATGGAATTGAAGCTTCAACCAATTCCGCCTCCAGAAGGAAGATAACTGGAAGGTGAAAGTTATTTCTTATTTAGTTTCCGCTTTCCAAGTTTCCAGGGTCCAATTCATTGCAGAGCCAAAGGGAACGGTGAGGCCGCTTAACTGGGCGAAGATGGCTCTCCATTTCGGTGATTGATTCCCTGAAAATATTTTAAATATGAATTGATTATGTGATACTTAGGACCCAGCAGCAGTATCAGTATTCTAAACATCCAAACAAAAGAAACAAAAATATGGACCAACTGTCTACCATGAATGGCAAAATGTACTTCGGGCGACAAAACATTTTTTAAAATCTTCATTTTTAGTTCTCATCATTCAATTATAAAATACCTATTAAACCAAAACCCGATCAGCAGATGAAAAATGGTGATCTGTGATCAAAAGCTCAAATTTACGAAAACAGAATATCCATGGTTCCAACCAAATGTTCGTTCAAAGTGAAATATTAAGTGAATTGAACGTGAAAAACACATTTATATCGCAACGGGCAAAATACGCAAACAAACAACATAATAGTTGTAATTGGAGACTTTGTTTGTTTTTAATCAGGCGAAATAAATTTGTGTCAGGAAAGTGCCCATTTCCGCGCACTCATTTTCGTTGACATCCGTTTCGTTGTTTGGAAAACGACCCAACACATAGCTGATCCGCCAGTCATCGACACCAGTGCGGCGCAGCTGGAGTCTTTCCCCAGTCAATTCATTGCACATGGTGAATTCATCGAAATCCTTCCACAATATTAAACGCACAAAAAATCGGCACTTGCTTGTTGCGCGGACGAATTCCTTAAAAATGAAGAAATATTCTGAAAACCAAATGAAAATTAAAGACCTTTTTGACTTCTTCAATCAACAGGGCTAGTTCATCATCATGTGTGCTATGCCAAACTGAACCAAAGATGCACTTCTTCGGCTGACCATTGTTGTTGTTTTCGGTGAGCCAGTGAATCAATTTTGGCACATTGCCTGGACTTGGTGAGCTATAAATTTTCATTTTGTTGTATTTGCTCAGCGCCCTGTAGATCGGTTCCGATTCCGAATCGAATTGATTTTCCGAAAGTGCAATTGAATCAATCCAGTCGCTCTGCGTGTTCATGAAGTAGGCCAGCCCCCAGACAGGAAGGTCCGACGTGAAGTAGTCCAAGCAGAATTGAATTGGCCGAAGCAGCGGTGCAAAAAGTATTGCAAATGGGCGCACCCGTAATAATAATCTTTGCCAGATACCCAACGTGTCACGTAATCGTACTAGAAAATGTCAAAGATTGTGTTTTAGGCACTCATTTACCACTTACAAAATTTCCATTCCTGATCTTGACGAAAAATTTATTGGTCTCCAACCGGAACTCGTCGACCGACTGCTTTTGTCTGAGCTATAAAACAAAAAGAATTGCTGTCTTGAGCTCAACAACCCACCACCACAATTGGCTCATAGTTCAAATCCCTTCGTTCAATCCAAATTTGGACACCTTCCTTGGCGTTCAGCAATATCTTGAGGAAAGTGATCGCACCCGATAAATCAACTAGATATTCAAATATTAAATTTCTTACAATTTTCCAAAACCAAATTTGACCTTTTTGCTGAATCGAGTCGCCAAATAGGTGTGCATGTTGAAAGAGGTGAGCAGAATTCGCTCTGATGTGTTCACAATTGAAATTGCCTTACACAACTCGCAAATCAATTCATTGCAGAGCCAACGCTTTTGAGGGCTAAAATGGTTTTGAATTGAATTCTTCTTTAGACCAACCCAATTGCCCAATCCAAACCCTGTTTCCATCTCCGCCTGCCGATGTTGATCAGCTGTGGGCTTTTCTACGGAAATGCGAGGGCGCTTGGCAGGAATTGGATGGTTCTCCATTTCTCTCATTTGGATTAACCTTAATTAATTGTTGAATGCAAATCCGAACATTTTGCTTTCGATCATGATGTGTTTAGGTTGGGGTTAGTTTTGGGGTTGGGGGATAGGTCGCTGGTGAGGGAATCCGAAGCACACAAAAATGAAGACTGAATTTTCCTCCATGCCAATTACAAAATGCAAGTTACTACATATATTATAATAGTGACAGTTAACAATCACCATTCATCAATTCATCATCAAACTTACAAGTTACAACTTAGGCTGGTAAAGGAATGGGGAATTATTCTTCGTCTCAGGTGTGCGGGGAACTGACGCAGAGTTGCGCTCAGCTGTACGGGGTGGAGGGCGTGTGCAAGCCCTGCGGCCTGTTCTTCGGTCGCTACGCGGGCAGAGACTTCAGTTGCACTGACCTGGAGCACTGCATCCTCTTTGAAGGTGGAGCCAGGGGCAAAAATGATTGCAAAACAACGCAAAATTGAGGCAAAAAAGAGACAAGACTCACTGGAACAGATTTGGTTTGGGCAAAACCGTAAGACAGGGGCAGCATGAAGAGACATAACTCAATTACTTAAGCTAAAAATTTGATTCAGATGCCATTTGAAAGCCAAAAGAGTGCTCTATCCAATGACCCCATAAAGCTTCCAAATTGTCCAAGATTTGGCCAAGTTATGGCTATTGACGTGATATTTGTAAAAAAATGATTGATTTTCCTTTTTTTTGCAACAACTTGGCCAAATATAGAACAATCAAATTGCATTTAATTGCCATTTTGTAGCGCATTTTCAGCTCTATCCATTACATCCAAGAACTATGTTCTATCACATTCATTCGTCAAGCTATTCTTCTTAAAATCCCTTACGCCCAAATGACCTAAAGACAATGCAAAATGTTTCACTCAAATGGTCGCAAAATTGGGACAGGTAAGAATTTCCTGGTGCAGATTATTAGACTGAGGGAATTCAATGAACGATGTTTCAAATTTGAGCCAAGAATTGAACCCACAAAGAGTGGTGTTAGGGTAGCCAGGAGCCAAAAATGAAAAGGCAAGAAGAATCCCCGAAGCGCATCGTTTGGGTGAAGAGACAGACACACACTTGGCGAACCATAAATCCTTGAAGGTTTAGCCAAACATTTGGATAAGATGGTGATTTTTTTTCGTTTTACCTAGGCCAATAAAAATTAAACCCAATCAATAATTCATTTCAAATGCCATTTTGTGGCCGATCCAAAGTTTCATCCAATCTTCATGGTTGAAAGTTGCCCTCAATTTTGGTTTGCTTTTCAGTGAGACACCAACTTGCGGGCAGCAGACATTCGTTTGCGCGCAGTGCTTGCAAATCGTGCCGTATGGCCAAATGTCTGGAAGTGGGAATGCGCAAAAAGAACAAGGACAGCAAATCTCAGG
>VAHH01001130.1:0-14208 GCA_013357305.1 Radopholus similis | reverse complement strand
CCATTAAACCGGTTATAAACTGTTTCTACGAATTTGGCACACACAAATTTTCAAGATTAGCGGATTTTCAACTTTAACTGCGACACTTTCAAGCTTGTACCCTATAAGAACAGCATTGAACTGATGGAGCAAATTGACGCCAAACAGAAGGCACTCCATTTGATCAGCGCGGGGCATACGATCAAGGCATGTGAATAACGGGGTGTGGGACATCCTATGCCTCGCTCCAAACTATTAGTTACGCGAGAAATCTGTTTGAAAATTTCTAGGGAAAGTGGCTCTTTGGGTGGATGCAAAATGATTTTTTGTGCAAAATCCGAGAGGTGGAAGCTGCTTTATACTATTTGGAGCGGGGCATAGGATGGCGCTATATCCGAATGAATGCACTTTGGCTCTACCATATTGCTCAGTTTTGCTGCAGGACAGTGCTATCTTGATGCAGGCACTAGATTCGGTTTGGGCAAAAATTGTGGAAAGAGAGAGTTAGGCGAACAATGATACAACGACGATGAAGTATGAACATCTCACGTGAATTTTTCTCGGAAATTGTAGTATACAATCGAAATATGAATAAAAATCAATTTTAGCCCTGACCAGAACAACCAACTGAACCAAATCCCAAATGTCCGTCTTGGGTCATAACTTCATAACGATAAACCGTAGCATCTGACATAGACGGTCCATTCCGATGCCGTTTGCGTGTTTCTGGCCTTTGTCCGATTTGCTGTTCTGTTCCCATGGTAACTCTGGTCCTTTCCCGGGGATTGTTCCCGCACCACTGGTCAATCGGCTCGCAGACAATTCCGCTCTCTCGCGTCCGGCGCCCGAGCAATTATGCAAAGAGAAAGGGGTCCAGGCTCCAGCCCTCTTTCTTCATTGTCCATTCAAGCGAGCACACTAATCCGCAGCAACAAAAAAGTGACAAAGGCAATGACCCCTATCTATGTATAATCGTATAATGGCAAAAAATACGGATGCCTTATTTGTCCACTTTCTGGCTTCTGTTTTATGCAATCGCAATATCCACAGCCGATTCGACTCAAGTACTTTTAAAATCTCCGCTTCTTTCCTGGGATAGGTCCCCAAAATGATTTTCAGCCGATTCCCGGCGCCAGCCCAATTCTCCCTCCACCTGTTCCTGTTTTCCGGTGCGCATCAATTGACCCAATGGAACTTATTTTTGCTCGCCTAAATCAATCACGTTTGTCTTATTTTGAGGCTCCAAAATGTTCCCTCTGTTGCTGGTATCGCTGTTTTTGCCTTTGGCACGTGCATCGTTTGAGCCCGGCGACTTCCAGCTGTTCACCACCATTTTCTTTGTGCTGCTCGCCTGTGGAATTGTGCTCTCCCTGGGATTTGGCGCCGCTCTTTACTTTTTCTGGTGGTTGGGCAGACGGCGAAAGGCCGGTCAGCAACAGCAATGGACCGATACGGTGGCACCAACGCAGCAAGTGTGGACAACAAATGTGAGCAGAATGCCGATTTAAATCGACCAAAAAAGGTACTAAATGAGTGCTCCATCTCAGCAAATGCCGAACCTGTTGCCGGCACAACGGGACTCGGAGCAGTCTTACCACCTGGCCAGCGGCAAGTCGCCCACAATGGCGTACGCACAAGTGAACGATAATGAACAGTTCCACGAATCGGGTAGACCCCCCACCTTGCGAGAACGAATGGCGAGTGTGAGCACAAAAATTGGCAACTCGTTGCACAGGGCAAAGCTAAAAGTGAACGCAATGCTTGTGCCTCTGGTGAGGAGATCGACCTCAGCAACGCATTTCCCGACGGAGGTACCTAGACCAAAGACCAAATTTATTCCCCATCTTTGTCAGAATGGAAAAATTTTTATTTAATTTGAAACAGTGAAAAAACCAAAAATTCCATCGAACGTTCGACACAGCCCTGTTTGCGAATTTGAAAATTTCACCCTGAAAACCCCCATTTGATCGTGTCCCATTGGTCGGACTAGGTAATTTAAATTTTTTAGAAAATTTCACCGGGACCACAATTCTGCGCATTTGCAATTAATTTTTGCAGAGCCCCCAACCGTCCGCCTACATCAATGTGCAGGGCCCCGATTTTTCGCCGAATTGGCTCACATCCGCCGAACAGCAAATTCCCATTCCGCCTTTGACAACCAAAAAGCCAAAGTCGATTTTAAAGAAGCCAAAGAGAAGGCTGAAGGAAGCGGGCAGGGAAATCGGTGATGGACCTAGGCCACTCAGAGTGCCAGTGATCAGGACATTCGATGAGGAGCCGAGCAGGCGGGCGCCGCCGCCATTTGCCCATTGGCAGTGGAGCCCGCAGCTGACAGGCGAGTGAAGAAGCGGCATTGGCTGGTAGGAAATGCAAAATCTCGGACAATTCTTTTGGAAGCCAGCACACGGCCTTTCTGCATTTGCTAACCGCTGACCAACTGCCAATTCCAGAAGTGCCGTGCGAGTGCGTCGTTGAAGACCGTGTGGAGCGAGAGGAAAGCTGCGTACGCGGACGTCTAGTGGCCGTGGAGAGGCTGACCCGTACAACCACCACAACCAGGGATTTGTCGTCGCAACCCGCTGGCACCTACATTTAACAGCGAAAATGGCAAAAAAGCAAAAATAGTACATCTCAAGAAATTGCTCCACTGTCTGGTTTGTAATCTATTTCCACGATTCGCTAATTCAGCATGCAAGATAAATAATTGTGTGTTTTGTGATAAAATAGTGTCAACTTGTTTTTGCTTGTTTACTCCACAAATGTGCATTAGCATGATGGGCGTGTGTCTCGGTGTGAAACAAACTCAATTTGCTCGCTTTCCACTTTCCAACGCAAACTACCCAAAGTTTGGCAAACTGTCCCACCTACCTAGTACATGCATACTAGGTACTAGTACTAGGTAGTAGTAGCATAATCAAATATATGTATTACATATAAATTAGGTACATCTGAGCGCAAAATTGGACGCCCCTCTAGCCCACTCTAATCCACTTCTGCTTCTGGGTTCGGCCAATTTGGCTGCGGACGGAGAAGGTGAGGATAATGAACGGTTTTTTCAGTCGTCGAAGTGCCCGCAGTCGAGCGCAAATTGGGCGGTTGAGAAGCGGCACACGAAAAACGAAATGAAATTTGCTTCTTCGCATGTGAAAATAAAATGAAATTGCGGCCACATCCCCATTTTCGCAGCGGCCCAACTTAAGCATTTGCACGACACCGCACTTTGCTCCTCGTCGCTCCAGCCCATTCATTCCTAATGGCTTAATCTGAATTTCGCTCAACCACACCGGGAGCGCCGGCAAAAAATTAAGCGCCTTAAGCTGGCCCAAAAGGAAGCAATAAAAATAAATCGAAAAGGCGCGCCACAAAGCAAACAAAATAGGCGTCGAACAACAGACGAATAGACAATGAACGAATGAACCATGATGGATAACCAATGCTATTTGCTGCACATTCGCAGAACAGCTTTTTTATTTTTGACAAGCCCCCTCCCCCTGAATTCCCGTTTCTCGTGTTTTCAAAATTCAAAGTGAACGCCAGAGATGCGCGGTGAAGCAAGTACAGAGCTCATCTTATTTATCATTTATCAAGAAGGTATCTAAAGTCTAAATACCGCTTTGTCTTCTGATGATTCATGTTTGGCGCGTTTCACCAGAACACTAACATAAAATATAATAATACGCTGTTGAGTGTGGACCTGTGGACTGCCCCAGCTGCTGAACACACATCGCATTTCCTTCCCCTCCACTCTCATCTGCCATCTCTCACTCTCCAATTCACTCGCTTCGCTTCTCCTTTTCCGCGTCGTTATTGCGTCGTTATTGCCAATATTTTATATTCCGTCTGGACGGCGAGAAGAGCAATATGCTCTGGATGAGGGGCTAGGCAGATGGGGATGGGAGCTCTGCGGATGCGAAAGCGGGGAGCAAATATCTCATGTGCAGCACAGCAAAAGAGACAGCGTCCACTTTTTTGCCCCATGACCAGCATTTTTGGTTTTTGCACTCAAATACTAGAAGTGACTAGATAGTAGTGAGCTAGTGAGTATGATAATTGACAATGAATTAATGAATGACTATTGATTATTAATTATTATTTAATTATTATCAATTATCATTTATCAATATTAGCTCACCTTTCTTTTTTGATAGCGCTCTTACATAGGTAACTAATTGGCTAAAGGCTAAACGCATGCCGCGTGCGGAAGATCGCTTTTTTCATGTTTGCTTACTTTAATTTTACCCTCCGCTCATTGGCCTCTTCATTTTCTGCGCTCTCAAGATGGCTTCGGCTTCTTCGGGATCAGTGTCTTGCCTTGGTGTAGCCCGCACTTCCAATTTCCCCATTTTTATTTTTATCACATTTCCCGCCGCTGATTGTTGACTTTGCGATAAGGCCAGTCACTTTGGTTCGACTCAGGATCGATTCCGTTTGTACGACGATTCCACTGTTCAGACAAAAGGCAGAGAAAACAACTGAATCCGGAGAATCAATATCTATAGTCACCTTCTGCCAGAGGATTGTCCATATGTCGGCGAAAAGATTCCACGTGAGTGAAAGGAAAAGCCCAAGATTTGGCCGGTTCCACAATACTTGTCCATTTGAAGGTCTCCTCTGTGGGCGGGAGCAAAGAGGACAGTCCCGAGGCGAGTGGCAGCACAGCCGAATTCAACCAGGGGCCCGCGCAAAACACATCCAACGAGCTGCTGGCGACGAGGAAGAGGCAGCCGGACATCCAGGTGGGCAGCAAAGGGTCTAGACGGCATTTCGGCGTCCGGAGAGTTGACCGTTCGGCCACGAATGCGGCGTTCAAACTTTTAATATAGATTTATAAATGCGTCCCAGATCCACGTCTACGATGTGGAATCGCAGCGCGTGATGTCGCCGATTGCGGACGGCGAGGAGGAGCACTACGACGATGCGCCGGACGGGAACAACAACGACAGCGACGAAGGTGGGCGAATACCGAACAGTGGTGGGCAGGAGCACCACAGATGGGTTGAGCGGAATTGCAAGTGGCTGCAACCACCAAATATGTTTCCTCACCTTCTCACAACGCAAAAATGTGTCATTCCCTAGCGAAATTTGAGTCGCGAAACGCTAAAGTGGGAGCACATTTGTTGGCTAGCCAATTTGATTGTAGTTTCGCCCACTCTTCGACTTTTTAGAATATGCTTTTGAATGTCCCTTCCACTTTTGCTGGATAATTGCGTGTCGTGTTGCTGCCCAGCCCAATTAAATATTTCTTGCTCCTTCGGCGTTCAAAGGACACTGGCGTCCAGCGACCGTGTCACGGCCATCGTCCAATTTATTGAATATTTTTGCTCTCCCGTACACATCGCCAAAACCAAAATGCGATCGTTGTACGCCGGGTCCCGGTTCTTTGGAATCCCGAAAGCTTCCTAAGGCCCATTTGAGCGACACGAAAAGGACACCGCCAGTGGCGGCCGACAATTAATAAATATTTGGACTCCGCAGATAAATTGGGACCGGGAAATTCGATTCGAGCGCCCGCTATCCCACGCCCAGTTGCCCGACACAAATCGAAAAAGACCCAAAAGAGGAGGAAGCAGCGCTTTAAAAACAGAAATTTGAATGGCACAGCCAAAGGAAGGAGAAATGGACAGGAGAGGAGGAGAAATAGAAATTTTGGGCAAAAAGGTGTTTGCCCCGGTCGCTGGCAAAAACCGCTTCCTTTTCCCACCGCACTCTTGGGCTGCTCCCAGTGCTCAGCCATTCATTGACAAGCGCTAGGGGATCTTCTCGCATTCATATCCATTTCCTCTGCGGTCCTTCTCTTGTCCCCTGTTTGCCCCAAAATGGGGAGGCCAAACGGCAGGCGGAGATGTTCTCCTCCTCCGCCGGAACTGTGGCTCGTCAAGGGCAGGAACAGGGGCGCCCTTGCTCGGCCGAAAAGCCACCACAGGGCAGATGGCGCGGCCGGCTGGCTTCCCCTCTTCTGCCGCTCGCACTCATTTGGAGGAGAGAGCTTCCTTCCTTCTCCTCTCTCCCCTGCCCGCTTTTCTCGCTCTCGGGACAGCTGGTGCAGCCGCCGCTGGCTGGCCTCCGCCGCGGTTCTTCACTCTTGATTATCGCTGCTGCGCCACTTGTTTCAAACAGCGTCCGCCCAGTGTCTCCCCTGGGGTGCTCCGCTGCCTTGTGCGCACACCTCGCGCCTCCCGACGACAGTTGATTTTTGGGGAAATGCCCGTTTTTAATATTCATTGGCCCTTTTCTTTACCTCAGCGCCACTTCCTTTCTTATGCCCTCGACTTAAAGTCAAAGAGTGCAATTGCCCCCTTTTTGGCTGAAAACATGGATGTGCCGCGAGATTGGCGCTGCAATTGTCTGTGACGCGCTGCTCTTCCTTTTTGAGCCGCAATCCAATTGTATGGCCGCCCTTGGCACAAAGCAAAATTGTTCTCTCCGCAGAAGAGGTCCAATCTTTTCTTTTCCCGCCGTTCCCCGCCAAAACCTCATTCTCGGCCTCCTTCAGCCCGCTCCTGGGCACTTCCTTCCCGTCGCCGCAATTTGTGCTCCTCTCGCCCAAATTGCCCCCTCGCTTCCTTCCCGTGCCCGCCCTCCCGCAGACCTTTAAGCCCGTGTTTTTGCGTTCAAGTCGTCAAAAAGTCGTCGCACAAACGCGGCGGCACAAGATTTCACTTGCCGCATTTGCTCCTGCCGATTCCTTCCAGCGACCTTCCAACCCAGGTCCAGAAGGGAACATAGACGGCAGCAGCAGCTGTTGACCGTCCCCCGATACATTTGTCTGCCCCAATTAATGAAAGAGCGCACAATTCGACAGTTGGCCTGCAGCTGGATCCCGGACGGACTGACTGCTTGCTGTTTGTTTCTCGCCACTTCCACTGCCACCGTGATCGATGTTTTTTCCATTGTCCGACCTTTTTCAACCTTCTGCCTCTCGTGGAACCACAATTACTCCAGGCCTTTTGCCTCCTCCGTTACTCAAATTCCCATGCATTATCCGCAAACAAATAAATCCCTGTGGCCTGTCCGTTTTCCCATTCATCTTCTTTTTTGGCTTCTGCGCCTCCTCTCGCTGTGGCTCCCTCTATTCGCTCCCTCGGCTGTCATCAAAAAGGGGCGAAAACATTCCCGCTGCCAACTCTGCCGAGCTAAGAAGCATCGGATGGCAAATTTGAGAATAACTTTCAGAAAGTTTTAATTTCTGCAGCCCACAGCCGGTTTTGTGCATTTGGTGCGGCGCGGAACACGCATTTCTCTTTTTGGCAGCAATCATGCCACCAACGGGAAACAAAGTGCCAATTAATCTGCGGCGGAACCTGCAACTGAGGTGCCCCTTACACTTCCCGCAGAAGCGCGAGACTTCGATTTTCCGCGTATGAAATGTTTCTTTCTCCACCGACTCCACTTCACCGGACCCCGACTCTTCTTTCGCCTCTTGTGCGTGTGTATTTTCTGCTGGCATCGCCGCCGATAACCCAATTAGCGGCGTTGTTCGCCCGCCCTGCCCCGAAGGGAGTTCGTTTTCCACTCGGCCACCCCTTTGCCGGACTTTGTAATTTCGACAGAGTGCCTCTTCGGCTTCATCGTTTTTGGGCAAAGGATTAGCCAAAAACCGAGTCAATGGCGCGAAAGTGGCTGCATTCAGAAAAGGCTTTCACCTAACTGACAGATTTGCCCGAAAAAAGAATCGCCAGTTTTGCCCAAATTCCGTGACTTTTTGCCCTAGAATGAATACACATCCCCACAGGGTTGCGTTTGCGTGTTCCTGTGTGATCTGCCTCTCGACCCTTTTCCAGGCGAACTGCAAGATCCATCCAGGAGATCGTTTTCTCTATCAATAATTCCTCGTCTGCCACTATAGTTAGCATCCTCTCCTGCGTAAAGGTTCTCCTAGGCTCCCGTGTCCCTTCCCTTGCCCCATTTCCTCGTTAATTGCCCATTATTTTTGCCCGAAGCGGCACCAAACAAAGATAAATAAAAAATCCTCCACCCCACATTTGCATAACAACGAGTGGAAATGGAACGCCGCTGGGCCTTTGCCGGAACATGCGGACTCCACTTTGCTAATCTGCCGAAATGTCTTGTTCGCTATTAAAGTATTTTCGACGGCAATGCCAAATATTTCTTTTATAATAGTACTAAATAATGTTTCGATTCATCGTAGATATTTCCTAAATTGGCCCAATCACATAGGCATATTTAGATGTTTTGGGCGAGCCTACGAAACGTCTGAGGTACGAAACGTCTAGCTTTTATTATAGTTACGAAATGTCTGGGATAATTTTTTTAATTCTAATATTAGGCTTAGAAATAAGCTTAAGCTTATAAAGTTGCCTGGCTACACATTAGACTAGGATTTATACTAGGCTTAAACGGGGAGAGGCGTAGTAATGAATTTACGAAACGTCTACGTATGCAATACACTAGTAATTCATTACTACGCCTCGCCCCGTTTAAGCCTAAGTCCTAGTCTAATGTGTAGCCAAGCAACTTCATAAGCTTAAGCTTATTTCTAAGCTAATAAAAGCTAGACGTTTCATACCTTAGACGTTTCGTATACCGATGTTTTGTCTTTGTGGATCGTTTTCTTTTTGGCATTTTGTGCAATAAGTATATGCATAGTAAAACATACTTAAAGTATTAATAAACATAATCTGCCACTCCCACAAAATTATTTCCTGGACAAGTTATACGCATTTGTCGCATCGAAAGCATACCCGCCAGTTTTTCAAATGCAGAATGAGTGCAATTGGCAGATTGGCACTTGGCACTGATCGGGAAAGATGGGCGGCGCATTCGCGTGGTCCATTCCCCACCATCAGCTATCCTCGCATCGCGTCTGTTGTTGAATGTTCTCTTCAAATTGGCTGTTTAGTCAGCCACCTTTCGATCGTCCATGGATTTGGGTTTTTCACGTTGTTCAGAGGGAATTCACTTTTACCCCAAATGCTAGCGTAAAAATGCAATGTCGTCTCTGGGTGCACAGAAGAATGCCCCCGCAGACGCGAGCCTTGAGGCCCAGCTGCAAGCGGCCCCTCCCCCGAATGAACCAGCGCAACATTCAGCGGCGGTGATGCTCGACAATGGGCCCGTGTCGGTGTTGGTGCACAACAGCGAGAAGGCGGCGAACAACGGCGGCACGAAGCCGTCCAAAAAGACGGCTCGGACCGGTGGTGCCGAGAATGAGCCGCTGTGCAAGCAGCAGCACCACGACTTGAACTTGGCGCTGTACGAGGTCAACGAATAGGGGGGGGGGGTCGGAAGGGCCAATTGGTTGCATTCGGTTTGGCCGTTCAGGACGAGTACAATGCGAAGCGCCAGCACATTGGGCAAATGTTGCGCTCGTTGTCGCTGTACAACGCCATTCTGCCGACGGCGGACGAAGATGCCGAGTCCACGGTCAAGGGCCCGACCAGCAAGGGCGGCCCTGGCAGGAATGGCGGGGGCGGCGGCAAGAAGCAGGCGGCCAAACTGGGCACCATCATGGGCGTGTGAGCGCACTTGGCGCATTTCCAACACATTTGCGGCATTGTAGTTACATTCCGTGCCTCCAAAACATCTTCGGTGTGCTCTTCTTCATCCGACTGCCCTGGATCGTGGGCACGGCGGGCGTGCTCGAGGCCTTTTTGGTGGTGCTGCTGTGCTGTAGCGTCACTTTCCTCACCTCCATCTCGCTGTCGGCGATCGCCACCAATGGAGTGGTGTCCGGCGGCGGCCCCTACTACATGGTTACGGGGCAGAGTGATAAGTTTAGTACAAATCAAACACCTTCTCCAATCCAGATCTCTCGCAACTTGGGCCCGGAACTGGGCGGCGCTGTGGGTGTGCTGTTCTATCTGGGCACCACAGTGGCCGCGTCAATGTACATCACTGGGGCCGTGGAGATCTTCCTCATCTACATCATGCCACAGGTAAACGGAAAAAGTGCAGGCTAGACGCCTTCGACTTTCGACCCGTATATCAATACCGCCCCAACTTTTTTCGACCTACATAATTTCAACTAATTTATCCGTTCAAAAGCCGTTTCACGTGAACAGCTCTCGGTTGCAGGCCAAAATCTTCGAGGACATGTACCACAACTTTCGGTTGTTCGGCTCGCTATTGCTCGTCCTTGTCGGGCTGATTGTGCTGGCCGGCGTCAAAATTGTGAACAAGTTCGCACTGCCCGCAGTGTTGATCGTGATCGCATGCATTGCGTGCACCTTTGTCGGCATCTTCCTCAAATTTGACGGCTCCGACTCGCTACAGTGCGTCCCTCCCTCCCTATTCACCTTTAAATGCGCATTTCGCACTCAGATTCTGCATGGTCGGCAATCGGCCGGTGGATTTGAGTGGGTTCGCGGAGCAGCACGGATTTGTGCCCAACTGCACGGCGGAAGGGCTGCGCAAAGTGTTCTGTGTGGAGCCGGGCGACAAACAACAGCAGGGAAACGAGACGAGCACATTGCAAACTACAACCACAACAACCACTGCGACCACGACAAGGAGGTGGGCGACGAGGAACGGGGCGGAAAGAGTGCAAAGATGATAAGCGGCCAAAGGCTCTATTTATGGTTGTCACAGGTCGCGTGGCCGTATTGTCTATTCGTATGCACAACCGGCAGTGATTTCGAACTGCGACCGATACTTTGAGCGAGTGCTCCAGAAGGACCCGTCCGCGATCAGGATGAAGGTGTGGTCTGTTTTGGCAAAAGGGATCAGTCGTCTGCCTTTCAGCCGGCAATCCCGGGCATTTCCAGCGGCGTGTTCTTCGAGAATCTGAATTCCAAGTATCGCCGCAACGGCGATGTGCTGACAAAGCTGGACTCGAAGACGGCAGAGCTGCCGCCCGACCCGAACAACAGACGGACCGCCTACTGGGTGTTCGCCGACACAACCACCTCGTTCATGTATGCGAGCAGAACGGGGGAAGCCACCGAATATGTCTTTCAGGATCCTGGTCGGCGTGTTCTTCCCCTCGGTAACGGGAATCATGGCTGGCTCCAATCGGTCGGGCAACCTTCGCGACGCGTCCCGCTCAATCCCAGTGGGCACTCTGGGCGCCCAGCTGACCACCAGTGTTGTGTACCTGTCCGGCGCTGTGCTGTTCGGCTCGTCGGTGGCCGAAATGTTCATCCGGGACAAGTTTGGGCAGTCGGCGATGGGGCGCCTCGTTATCGCCGAGCTGGCCATTCCCCATCCGCTGCTCATCCTCATCGGCTGCTGCTCATCCACAATTGGTCAGAGAAACGTTAGACGAAGTGCCAAATAGTCGAAAGAACCGGGGAAGCGGGCCGTTGGCCTTCGAGTCCACTTTCTGTTTGTCTCTCAGGTGCCGGAATGCAATCGTTGACGGGCGCGCCCCGCCTGCTGCAGGCCATTTCGGCGGACGACGTCATCCCATTTCTGCGCCCATTCCAGAAGACCGATGCGCGTGGTGAGCCCATTCGCGCCATCTTCCTCACGCTGGGCATCTGCTGGCTGGGCATTCTGATTGCAGTGATTGAGGCAAGACCTTTAGCAATTTCACTGAACACGCGGTGTCAACTTTCAGAACATCACGGCACTTATCACCCAGTTCTTCTTGATGTGCTATCTGGGCGTGAATGCGGCCTGTGCACTGCAGTCGCTGCTCAAGGCGCCCGGCTGGCGGCCCTCATTCAAATACTTTCACTGGTCTGTCCTTCCCCAGCTGTCAATGGGATATTCTTGAGCATTCAGGTCACTGTCCACGCTGGGTGCCTTTCTCTGCGTTGCGGTGATGTTCATTTCGGCCTGGTACTTTGCGCTGGTCGCCATTTTCATCGGTGCTGCCGTCTACAAATACATAGAATATGCGGGTGCCGAAAAGGAGTGGGGCGACGGCCTCAAGGGTCTGGCACTGTCCGCCGCCCGCTTCGCACTGTTGAATGTGGATCATCGCGGCGTCACACACACCAGGTCTGGCATAAATATTTGTCATACAGTAGGTATTAATATGAATCATGATTGCTTAGGAATTGGCGCCCCCAACTGTTGGTGCTGCACCCATCGCGGGCACACGCTGCTGTCTACGGCAATGTGGACGAAGCAAGGCGTGGTCTGCTCTCGTTTGTGGCGCAGCTTAAAGCGGGCAAGGGCCTCACGCTGGTGGCCGAGTGCGTGCAGGGCAACTTTGCACAGATGGCTGGCGCCGATGTGGAGCGCATTCGGGACGCACTGCATGAAGAGGTGAAGGCGAGCCGCATTCGCGGCTTCTGCGACGTGCTGGTGGCCGAGCACTACATCCATGGCGTCTCCCACCTCATCCAAACGTCCGGTCTGGGCGGACTCAGGCACAACAGGTAACCGCACTCACTTTCCCGACAAACAAACAGGCAATCCCTGCTCTTGCAGTGTTGTCTGCGCTTGGCCGGCCCAGTGGAGTGCTAATGGAAAGGTGCCGATTGTGTGCGCGTAAATAGACTCTGCGAGATGGACAGCTTTCAGGGCCAGAATCCGATGCAGGAGGCGAGTCGGTTCGCGCAACAGATTCGCACAATTGCAGCTGCCGGCTGTGCAGTGCTGGTGCCCAAGTACGCGAGCGCATTTCCCAGCCAGAGTGAACGGCTAAGCGGCACCATCGACATTTATTGGGTAAAATCCATTAACACGACATTTAACTGCTACATTTTATGGGTGGTTCACGATGGCGGCCTTCTGATGCTGATTCCGTTCTTGCTTATCAAACACAAGGTGACACAGGGAATAGGGAGGAATCAGACCAAATTTTATTTCTACCCAAAAAGGGTAAAAAGGGTTTACCTAACGATCATTGCAATGGGAATATTTTATGTGTTATGTTGCAGACCTGGAAGAACACCACGGTGCGTCTGTTTACTTTTGCGCAACCGGAAGACAACACGGTCCAGATGAAGAGGGCCAGTTAACGGATTACACAAAATCGAGTTTAGCTTGCTTTTGCAGGACTTGGAGCGCTTCCTCTACCATTTGCGAATTGAGGCCCAGGTGTTCGTGTTGGAGATCGACTCAACAGAAATTGAGCCGTATGTATACCAGCGGACACTGAAAATCGAGGAACGCGTCAAACTGCTCAAGGAGATGGGCAAGAGCGAGAAAGTGGCGGACATCCAGGTGAGTGACGCCCGCAGGAAATAGAGTAGGAGCAGAAAACCAAACTTTGGCTAGAAATGGTGGAGGATTCGATGTTGCAGGCAACCATGGACGAAGCTGTGCTGGAGCGCAAGTATTCGCGTGGCGTGGACTCACGTCGTCGCTCTAGCACAATTGAACCGGACGCTCCATCGCAGGACTCGACCAAGGCAGACAAAAAAATGATGCACTCGCCAACTTTGTTGGCCATTTTTAGGTTTATTCCACAGCCAATACGGATGCAGGTCGCCGTCTCAGTTCGCCGACACACGCCGCCAACAAAGTGCGCTTCAGCGACAATTCGGTGGAGGTGACAAATAAATATAATGGGACACAACGCACACCTATACACATACACTTTAACGTAACTGTGCCGAACTCCCAGGGTCGGACTTATGATACGAATTATGAGGCCAAACATCGCAAAAGCTACATTTTTAAACAGATCCAACAGTCGCCGGAGAAGACGGCGACCGTCGACTCGACGCCCGAGCGCACGGCAGTGTCGTCAACGGTGGCGCGGATGCATACTGCGCTGAAGTTGAACCAATATATGCGCGAGCGCAGTGCAGACGCGCAACTACTCATCGTGAATTTGCCCGGGCCGCCGGAAGTGGGGCAGAACGACACCTACTGTAAGAACATGGACTCGTCTCAAATATCAATAAAAAAAACCCTTGTTCAGATATGGAGTTCATTGAGGCACTGACGGAGGGATTACGCCGGGTGCTGCTGGTGCGCGGTACTGGCTCAGAGGTGGTTACCATCTACTCATGAGCCATCACACAAAAACCCATCCAACCACATTTGCATTTCCCAACAAATAAAATTGCCGAATTTGCCCGATTCAATTCAATTACTTCGTCATTTGAGTCCAAACATACCCGATGCTAATTCCTTTTTTACAATACTTTCCCTTATACACTTTGTTAGTGTGCAAACTTCGACAAATTTTGATGATGGTATTTTTTGCATTGAATAAAAAATTAAAAACATTGTTCAAAATCGCAGTGACTACATATATGTATTACATATAAAATATGGTACTTGTTAGTTATCTGTACCCAGATTTGAAATTTTAATTTTTGTTTTTTTTGCTGAAAATCACATACATGGGGTATTTTTGGGCGCTAA
>VAHH01001129.1:0-14255 GCA_013357305.1 Radopholus similis | reverse complement strand
AATTACTAGTGTATTGCATACGTAGACGTTTCGTAAATTCATTACTACGCCTCTCCCCGTTTAAGCCAATAAATCCTAGTCTAATGTGTTTCCAAGTAACTTTATAAGTTTATAAGCTTAAGCTTATTTCTAAGCCTAATATTAGAATTTAAAAAGTTACCCCAGACATTTCGTACCTATAATAAAAGCTAGACGTTTCGTACCGTAGACGTTTCGTACTGCAGACGTTTCGTACCCAGACGTTTCGTACCTTAGACGTTTCGTAGGCTCGCCATGTGACCCAACGAAGTAGAACGTAGAAGTAGGTATAGATTTCTGCAGTGGATGCAAATTTGCTTTGGAAAGTCTGTATAAAAAGATTCCATTCTCCTCAATTTTTATCCCGCATGCGGGATTTTTGCGGGATTCCCGCTGCAGGATACTTATCGCAAAAAAGACAAAAATAAAAATCCCGACCACGCATTTTTCGATTTTGCCGGTCACTATTTGTAGTTGCAAATTGCGAGTGAACAATTGACTTGCGCCCTCCAAACCTCCAAAGTCCAAAACAAAAAACAAAAATATACATATTACTAGACTATTTTTCGGTGTTTCTATTTTCATTGAACGAATATTATAAATTATAATTGCTGCTTGCTGGTAAAACAGCACAACCATATTAATATGGCGTTAGATCTGGAAGAAGGCGAATGGTGCGAAGAAGAAGACGAAGCGGAATTAACAGACACAGACCTGCGAAATGAAAAGTGAAAATTAGGCTATTAATGTGGCAATTTTAATCATCGGCCCATTTTGTTAAGTCCTCAACTATCGGTGATGCCCCCTATTGCCGTAATTGAGGCCGGTGGTGATCAACAGCCGCACCAAGACAACTACGAGTCGATCAGCATGGATCTGGGGAACGGCCGAGGTTTGTGTTTGGCAATAATTCGGAAGGCCGAAGGGTTGGAAGTCGTTTTAAAGAGACGCCGATGGTGCGGAATTCTTCGAATAAAAATGCGGCGGCAATTGCTCCACCAGTTGCTGAAGACGACGCAGACATTTTGAGAAAGCAGTTGCTTTCGCAGGTGGTTTGTTCGCTAAGCAAATTTAATTTTAAAATTCAGGTCCGTGACAAGAAAAAACAGCACGCGCAGGCACAAACCGGCGAAAAAGGGGTCGACTCCAAAGTACGCCTAGTTGCAGCTAAATGCGATCCGGGAGTACGCATTCGTCTAGCGGAACTGAACGAACAATTGGCCGAAGCACAACTCAAACAAAGCGCCATCTCTAGACGCAAACGAAAGCTTCAGGTTAAAATCAGACGCATAACTGAGAAGAGATTGTTGTTACAGGCCTCATTGGAGAATTGTGAAGCGGAGTTTGTGGAAAGCCAGACGCAGATCAGCTCCATCATCTCGTCAATTGTAGCACTGATGGAGCTGAATGTTGCGCCACCGAGTGGAACGAACCAGAGCAACAGCGAAAAGGCGACAGCCAAGAAAGAAGAAAGGCAACAGTTGAAGGCAAATACATCGCAAAGTATTGCGCAGCGAAGAGGTAAAATCTGGATATCTTTAAATCAAGCGCCCAAATTCCTCCATTACCCCCTGATGTTTTATCAATCTTTTTAGATTCGACCGAATCACTGCGCCGCGAAGTGGAAAAATCATCGCAAAAGGGCTTTACCGAGAAGGTAAAGTCGGTGGCAGTTGCAGTGGCCCCATCGCCGGGAGAAGCTTGCATAAGGGCCGCTGGCACATCGGCATTGTCGGCTGAACGAGAAAAAACGGCAGCAAGACGTTCAGAAACAAGCGCGACCAGTTCGACAAAGACGCGACCGACAAACGATGGAGTCTCCCGAGAGAGGGCAAAGTCACTGGCTGCTGCAGAAAATGAGAAGAGAAAGGGCAGAGGCTCGTCAACTGCTCCAATTCGTGCCATTGACACTTCGTCTTCAAAGGTGAAGTCAGTTGCGTTTTCTGTGCCTGAGAAAACAGCACCATCTACCACGACTGCTGTCCAGAGCAAGATTGCCGCGAGGCCGGCCACACCGGCGAAACGTTTGCCGACCAGTTCGGTCGCAAACAAGGCGCCATTGCCAAAAGCCACAATGGCACTGAAGGAGTCGAGTAGCGCCAACAGACTGCCATCCGTGGCAGAAGTGGTTCCAGCGGAGAGGGTGCAACACGAATCTGCGACGGCACAAAAGCGAGCGGCCGAAGCAACAGAAGCGTTAGTGCCGCCCCAGCCAACCAAAAAACGGACCAATCAACGCCATTCGCCTCGACAGTTCAGTAAGGATCTGTCCGCACTGCGCTGGCAGGCAGAACGGCGTGAAAAGGACGCGGAACTGACGGCCCAGTGGCTGTCCAAGGAGAAGGAGCTACAGAGAAAATGGGAAGCCGAACAGTCTCGAAAACAGCGCCAACTTCCGGAGGCGGTCGCTGTTTCGACGGAGGAGGGAGAGCAACGTTCACAGGAGAACCGGGAACCGCCCGCAGGGGGGAGGACGGAGGCCTCGGCAACGACGCCGCCCGATCCGTTCTTGGCCAGCATTCGCGCGTACAGGCAAAATCCGAAATATTAATTCGATCGGACGAGTCTTTGCCGAAGGAACCCCCATTCTGTTGGTGCCCCAATCCCACATCCCATTCCAGACTGAGCTGTCTGCCGCCGTCCGCGTTAGTGGGCCACCCGGCGGTCGCCACCAGAGTGGACCCGCTCGTGCCGTTATGCCCGGTTTTTGTGTTCTTCGCCTATTTTATGATTTCCTTATTTTATGGTTTAGTTCCAGCTGGACGGGCGCTGTGCGGACACAAAGTGCCCCTGGCAGCACGATAACGAGTACCGGCTGAGCGAGGCCCAAATTACTGCGGATGTGCTCGCGATGTGCCCGCAGATGTGCCCACGAGGAATGACGCCGGGTGGGAAATTGTCCCAAACGGCTAATTTTTCGGCGATTTCCGCTCCAGAGGATTACGCGAATCGTCTGCTGGAGGATGGCCCCTTGGAGACGGTCATCGGCTTTCTGCTCTCCACGATGCCGGAAGAGGCGCGCCAAATTCGCTTGGATGTGTCGACACTTGAATTGGGCCGGCGGCAGCCGCGCAAACAAATGCCATTGGGTGGGCCCTCTCCATCACGGGGACCCACCTCCCCGTGTTTTACCCATCCACAACACTCCAGATCAGCCCGTGGAGTACGAACTGTTCCACCAAGGGCGCGGAGGGCCCAACAAAGCGAGGGCACAATACGGCGGGAGAAAAGGCCAGCAATGAAAAACATCACCTTCGCCATTCACTTAATTTCTGTTACATTTATTTACCAGAAATCTAGAATCAATTTGAGCCCAACCAATTTAAGAAGCACTGAGCCAATGTATAAATGTGAAGGGACATTTGTAGAGAGGGTCTCCTCGTCTGGCTCAACAGGCCCCGTTTGTGCGCACCTCCAGCACGTGCATCTGCCCGCTGTCCGTGGCCACCGCCAACAGTTGGCGCTGCCTTCTGCTGCACTCCTCTCCGTCGTCCAGTTGTTCGTCCGTCTCGTTTTCGCTACCCTTTCTCTGTGCGGGACGCCAACTGACGCAATTCACCTGGACATTCAAGGCCCCATTATGGTCGGATGTCCCGACTCACCTCCGCCTCCATTCGGAGAAGCCCGACCACAACCAGTGCGCCCATCTCGGTGTCCATCCTGAACAGCCTTACGTGGCAATCGCCGCCGCCCACGGCCAGAGTTCCCCGCGAGGACCAAGCCACCGTGTAAAGGGGCCATTTTGTCGAGTCGGCGAGTTGGTGGGCGGCCATCTTTGATAACGTGGAGGGTGAGGGTGGGAAGGGCTGGGAGCGAATGAGGCCCGAGGGAAGAAATAATAATCCAAAAGTGAGTGTCTTCCGTTATTATGCAACGCGGTGTGGCCCATATGTGCTGGTCAACATACATCAACACCCAAGGAACTACCTTTTCCCACTGCTGTTCCAGTTGGGCCCCCTCTGCAGCGCCTTCTCCATTTCTGCGTCGCCAAACGTTGACTGCACGATCTGCGCCGACCGTGGCCAGCAGAGCGCCCTCTGTTGGCTCAAAGGCACCGTCCCACACAGTTTCACCGTGGGCATCTTTGATCGCGCATGCGGTGCACCAGTCGTCGCCATCAAATGCGTAGAAGCGAATTGAGCAGTCGTAGCCGCCTTTTATTGCAGAAAATCACGATAATTAATTTCGATTTAAGTAATACAGTCTATCAATTGGCTTAATGGAGAGGAGAGTTCCTATTGTTTTTGCCAAATGATGTTGTACTCACCCGACACAAGCAGGTCTTCCCGCGGGTGCCACACCACGAATTTGACGTCCGCGGTGTGCTGCTGCAGGATGGAGCCGACCTCATAGTCCTCGCCGCCGTCCTCCACCTGCCACACCCACACAGACTTGTCCCGCGAACACGTGGCCAAGTGGTCCCCGGAACGAGAAAATGCGCAGCACTTCACCTATGACGGAGTGACGAGTCAGTGCGCTTTAATGCTCGTCGGACCTCGTTCTCGTGCCCTTCTAGCCGATGCACTTCCTCAAAGTCGGTGCTGGAAACGAAGAATTTTTAGACCAATTGTAGGGGACCACGGTCACCCCTGGTGTTCGTAGACGAGGATAGTGGCGTCAAATGAGGCGGAGGCGAGGTACCTTCCGCACGGGGAGAAGCACACGCATCGGATGGAACGGGTCTGGTCCCCGCGCAAAGCGCAAAGCAGTTCCAGCCGTGCTGTGGACGAGCAAATACACCAAAAAGTACTGCTTCAAAGCGTCTATTTTCGGCATTCCCAAGGAAATCCCCCAATCAGGCCTTGCGGAACAAACCTTTATCCGTCTTTTCCACTTCCTTGTCGCAGCAGTTGGCTCCCACCGGCACCCCATCCGCATCAGTCCATTTCCACACCTTTATTGTGCGGTCCTCTCCACAAGAGGTGAGTAAAGGGGCACCGCTGGGATGCCAGCAAACACTCCAGACGCGGTCCTGGAGTGCGCGAACTCGCTCGTCAACGTGCTGCACGGACGCAGCCACGCGTAGCAATTGGTGCTCCTCAGTCTCTTCCATTGGAGAATGGCCTCCGTTCATTTGGAAACAGCCCAAAATGTGAATTATATGCATTGATTAAATTGTCATAAATAAGTTTAAGCAGAGCTGAATAATTGCGAACGCCCAAATAAATCTGCCACGAGAGGATTTCACAAGAATATATATTATATAGGTAATATGTTTTAAATGTCTCAAATCCAGGACTGGAACCAGCCGAGTCCGGGCAGCCTTTTGCGCAGAATGTACAGACACACCCCAAAGTAGAGGATCAGACACAGCACGATGAGGATCTGGACAGATGATAAAACCCCCATTATTGAGCGATGCAAGGTGCTTTTCAAGGTCTTGCCTTGTCAGTGGTTTCGCGCCGCCCATACTTTGAGATCAGTTTTCCGCCGCTGCGAATGGTCGCCCGCACTGCGCCGAAGTTGGAGTGCGACTCGCGCAACACGGCCGAGGACTGGACCAGCGCTGAAGTGGTCTGCTCCGACTGTTGGACCTTTTGGGGGAAACAGGAAGGTCTGCCGGCTCCCACCGCTGGGGAAACCTGTTCGCTCATCCGGTTGACCAGCGTGCTCAGCATTTCGGTGGTGCGCTCCCCGCGCGCGCGGACCGCTTCCGCACGGCGGTCGTACGCGTGCTGTGGGGACGTGGCCGCCGCAAATGTGCGTCGGAAGAGCTGGTCGCGCAGTTTGCGCTCCCTCTCCGCATTCGAGTGCTGCTTTGGGTGGTCTCGTACAATCGGACTTCGCATCAGAGATGGTTCCAAAAATGAATTTAATGGCAGTCGAATATGAATTCAAAAAATGCTTAAAAACATTTAAACGTAAAATATGCATAAAGGCAGATGACAGATAACAAGAAGTTTAGATCAAAGGATATCTTATTTACACAACAACAGTAGAAAATTGAATGGTTACTGCCTCTTTGCGGCCAAAGCTTCCAGTTTCTGTGCCATTTTTTTGCTGCCCTCGATCATCGGGCACTTGCGAAGGCGCGCAAATGCGTCCGTCAGTTGTGTGCGCAATTCCATTTCATCACCGTCCAGGTGCCCTGATTGCATCGTTTCCGCGATAAAACTCAGCGAAATGTCCAACAATTGCGAGACAGCGGAGAAAGCTCTGCAAACATGAAAAAGACTAAAAGACAAAGCATTGTCTGCACACACCTGCTCATGATCAGATTGAATCTGGCGGAGTTGGCAGCCTCCTCCTCCGCGCGGATCACTGCCTCCAACAGTGGGCACAGAACCTGATTTGCGCAGGCATTTGGCAGGTTTTACTAATCAGTATGCCATACCCCACAACATTTTATGAGTCCATCTCGCGTCGCGATGGGCAACTCCGCACCAGCAGTGGTTGACTGGTCCGCCGAGTATAGCACCGGGAAGTGGAGGGCAGCGCTAGAGGGCAAAAGGCACACACTGGCGGCTGGAGGGAATCAATTGCAAACAGTCAGCAGTCAAAGGATGCCAATTTAAACCTTCTTTCGAAACGAAAGAGATCTGCAGTTCCCGTTCAGGCCAAAGTGTTGTCCGTTTTATGCTGTCGAGCGCGCCAAAGACAACCAGAAATTGGTTGACCGAGTCGAGCAATTTTGCCCTAAAAATGATCGATTAGGTACGCCTCATTCTGGTTTTGGCGCTCGCCTGTCGTCGGTGGGCTTTCGTTCTCCGCACATTACGTCCAGGTACTTGTGGAACAGCTCGCCATTTCGGCGGCACAACTCCGCGTACCTCTTCATCAACAGCAACAGGACGTCGAACGACAAAGCTCGTACTGGCCCTCGCAAATCGGTCAGCGCTGAAATGGGATGACGTGGAAACGAGAGGAATTGGTCCAAAGCTGGTCTAATGAACTCGAAACCAGTTAGAAAGCCAACCAGCCAGGATGTAATTGACGAACAACACAAAATGGGAGCTCATCACTTGAGCGGGCACTTCGCACACCGAATCAATGAGTCGCTTCAGCTGGTTACGGGTAGCGGTGAGTTTGAGCTCGCGGATCAGCAGCGAGCCAACTCCCGGGACGACGGCGCGCAAATAGCGCTGCAGCTGGACTGGCTGCTCGCGTAGACGAGTGCGTATGCCTGCGGAACACGATAGTATCCCTGTGCTACTGTGATGAGTCGCAGACCGTGGATTGCATCGCGGCAAATGTTCTCGTTGTAGTGGCCCAATTGCGCGACCAGTTCATCCCACCCCTTTTGGAAACCTGCGGTTCCACTGCCGCCACTCGTGGACTGCTCGCCAGTCGGCTTCAGCTGTTCCGCAAGCACAATGCGTTTGGCGCTCACTGTTGTGTTGGTAGCGTTGTCGCGCTTCAACATCCGTCCCACTTTGAGCTTCTTCTTCGCAAATGCGGGGGTATTGCGCACCGCTGGGTTGAATTTTCGTCCTGATTTTTTCCCTCCCATTTTTCACCTAAAATGTATGTCTCTTCCACATATATTTTGAAATTTGCAGAATATTTTAATCGGATGAAAATGAATCCGTCACCATTACTACTAGATGGGAAAGTAAATTGGAAATTGAAAGGAAATCCCTTATATACTTCGCCAAAGAATTATCCTCGATTATTTGGAACTCAAAATGGCACAACTATTTTCCTGTTCTTCGAATGCAAAATGGCCGACTCGTTATTGTGTCGACGTGCTGAGACATGAAGAAATTTCATAGTCTGCCCAATAAAGCTAAAATTACAATAATGTGGATTTTGATCACAGGTGCTGTAAGGCACAAAAATATGGCATATAATTTTTTCTTCGGCCGAATCGAATTTTTTCTTTACCAAAGTCGACAAATTATACTATAGCTTATTCGATTCGTCTCGGCGAGCCAAGTCAAAGGTACCAAAATCTTGGCGAAAACACAAATAACAAAACCATCCAATACTTTAATTGTTTAATTTCCACCACTAGTAGTCCTCCTCCGTCTCTTCAATATCGCAGCTGAACCTGTCATTGTCTGTGTCGTGTTCATTTTCAACGGAAATGATCGACATTTGTGAGTTCTGAATATTGGTGGTGATAATTGCAATGGGGGGGGGGACCCAAAATCTGGTTGAAAGCCCACCGATGGCTCTGGCGAACAGGGTACAACGTCGACGATGTCCATTGGTGGTGTCTGAGCCCTCGTGGAAGATGAATGCTGCGGGACAAGCCGGAGGCGGGCGGCGAAAGCAGGGGAGAGGGTGAGCCGCGAAAACAGGTCAAACTGGGCACTGCTCGTGCACACTGGGCGGAGCAGAGGCATCAGGGGCAGAATACTGGAAGAATAATAATACTCTCGAAGAAGCCCTTGGATTTAGACCGATCATTTCTTGTATTCTTATTCCAATTATTTCCATCCCCTTCCACTCGCATTGTATTCAATTGGGCAGATCGCTGTCCGGCAAAACACTCCGCAATGCAAAGGCGAGTCTCTGTGCGCTGGAGGTCCATTTTGCGCAAGTGCGAGCCCTCAAACTGGTAAAAGGAACGACGCACAGCAACGCCCGGTGCATCCGCTGGTCGATAATTGTAGAAGAGGGCACACCGAATGATAATCTGAATAAAAATTAAAAAAAACAGTCATTATCATTTTTTCGAAACTACAGTTGTGCCCATTTTCTAAGCCCACGCACCTCTTCCGCGTACTTATCCATCAGACGCACTCGTTCGCAATTGAAAGTGTTCCTCTGCATCACGTCCAGTCCGGCGGCCACACTAGCAATTCGAGCCTGGGCACGGAATCGGGGCGCAAACTGCGGCTCATGCTCAAAGACGTAGTCGACCAGCTGCAAAAAAATTAAAAGAGGCAGAAATAAAAGACAGACAGCACCATTTGCGCGGGAATTGGGGAAGCCGCGACCAGTTCGTTCAGTTCCTCTTTGGGCGGGAATGGTCTCGAGTGTGCTAGGCGCGCGGCCGGACGCAGAAGCGACTCCAGCTGCTGCCATTTCTCGCCGGCGACTGTTTCCCTCTTGGCGTACATCACCTAACACACAAAAGCGTGTAAAAGTGTGCGAGGACAGTCGCACCTTTCCAATGTAGTGGAACAGCTCGATCGGCGTATGGTCAGCCAACTGTGGGGGTCGATCGCACAGAGCATTCTCCGTCGTCCTGCCGTATTTCGTTGCCCTTTTGCCGACTAGTGAGAACAAGAGTTTGTTCATTGCACGACGGATATCGCCTAGAAAGTTCATAACTGGCCAATTGTTTGATCTTAATTCTCGGTCAATTCTCGAGCACCAAATACTTGCCTTTTGCGGTTGAGCAAATTTTGCGTGCCTTTTCCGCGTTCCAGCGGACGTTGAGCAGTGCGAAGGCGCGCTTTAGGGCCGCCGTCATCAGGGTGTTCGGAACGGCATTGAACTTGATGTGCGCCATTTGGAACTTTTCCACCACCGACGGCGGGAACATCCGCACCGGGTTCAGCTCCCAGCACGAGTCCACCTGGGCGAGCACAAAAACCAGCATGCACCGCGAACACTTGGCCACATCTGCGAGCAGCACATATAACTTGGTCGGATCGCTGAAAAGATACATACATATAAATGGATACGCCATTCAATTAGTTTGTAAATATCCACTATTGAGTACAAATAATTATTGGGCAATAAAGAGGCAACGAACTGAATGAATGCGTGCGGCAATTGGCTGATGAGCAAAAGTCGGTGTTTGAGAGACATTCGTTGCACAGAGGAGAACTCGTTGGCGTCAAGGAACCTCATAAATCTGAAAAAGCCAAATCCAAAAACAATTGCAGAAATGACCCATCCAAATGCTGCCTCCTCCCGCTAGTGTCCGCTATCCAGTCTTCCAACTGTTCAGTCCAGTCGAATTCGTTCACCTCAATGCCGAGTTCGGAGCACAGCACGCGCAATGCGGTCAGTTTTCCGCTGCCACTTGGACCGGTGACCAGCAGTGTTTTGGGACCTCGATGCACAACCATTTTGGATTGGAGCCATCTTTTCAACTGAAAAAGGGCTCCTCTATCCGTCTATAAAATCAAATCAAATGATGTTTTCTATTTGATCTGATTTAGAAAGACCAAATAGGTATGGGCACTAACTTCTTCCAGCTTCTTCGCGTTAAGTGCTAACTCGCATTCATAAAGTGGAACCAAACTGTCCACCGTGATCTGGTGACTCTTTGTTCCGCTCTATAAATTTTTAAAATGGACATCGGCACTATTTAAAATTCAAACCAATCTGCTGTTCGCGTTGTGCGACCTTTTCCGTTTCAGCTGTGAAGGCGAAATAAATGGCGATGATCCCTTCACCGCTGATGAAGAAGTTTTCTTTGTATTCGGTTGCACTGCCGATTCCGAATTGGTGCGACCAAGTGGAAGTGGTATTGTTGCCGCTGTTGAATATTTTAGCCGAGGCGAACTCCTGGTTCAAACAATTGGTTATTTTTCAATTGTCGGTTTCAGTTTCTTCTTACCTGACGCTACCGTTGGTTGTTGTTTGGTGATTGGAAATTCGCCGCTTCTTTGCTTCGTTTTGAATTTGAATTTGTTGCGTTTCATTTTTTTCCGCAAATGAATCGAAATACCAACACGGCAGCACTGACGAATATGATGAACAGGCAACAATAGCTCTGTTTTGAATATTAGTTTTCATCTTAAATGCTTATTATTTTTCTTTATCATTACCCGATCATAGGTTAGGTATATAGTAGGTTATAAAATAATTATAATTATAACTTATAAGTTATAATTATAAGTATCCGCTGATACCATTAACTAGTACAACCACAGCCACAATTATCATTCGGATCGGGCCACTTCGGCGCCAGATTTTTTATCTCTCGAACCAAGGCATTTCAAGCAAATCTTGGTACCATTTGATAGCTAGCCAAATTCATTCAAAAAATCATACAATGGATCAGCCAAATTGAATCAACTCTTTTGCGCATAAATAGTCCATCTTGGCTGTCGAATGAGCTCATGATCATTGCCTAATTCTTAGTGATCACCAAGATATGCCCACAAATGTTTCGCTGGCGCCGAAGAATGACCACTACCCCCTACCCATTATCCATTATCATTTATCATTCAAAATTCAAATAAATATTTCTCGTAAAAAACCCTATCCACAAACATTACGCCAAATGTGAAAATAGTATGAGATCTATGAGATACCAGATACCTATGACCCTATGAGTATCGAGTATGCGAAAGACGACTTCATTGTTCATTTATATTTAATTAACTTTTAAAGAATTTGGAATAAAGAATAAACTTTGAAGTCATCTGCGGTTTTATTATTTATTCACCCCAAAAGATGATGAATGATGCAATCAATAAAGGGCTGCAATACCGTTTCCCGGTTGAGGTATGTAATAATTCATAATCATAACAACAAAGATTTCTTCAAAAATTTCACATTTTTCGTCTTTTGATTTTGACATCTCAATGGAAATTTCAACGTTTGACGAAACAGACTTACTTGGGTCACAAAGTTGAAATCGGGAACTGAATCGCTATTTGCTTGAAAATTTATTCCCGCAGCATTTGTTTGTGTGCGCCCAAAGCGCGGAACCGTACTCCATTTTGTTGCTCGACCCGTCCACTGGGACTTCTCGTTGGAGTTTGCGCGGTGCTGAACTTCAAGGCAATCGCATCCACACTGCGGTGCCGTTTGGCACTAACCCCTCACATTTGTGCGTGGCACTCGGAGACAAGCCAATTATGTACGCAGTGCCTCTTAAAAAAGGCGCCAAAGGTGCACAACTCCCCACAATCAAGTCGCTGCTCGCGCAACGCATTAGTCATGTGCAAGCACATCCGACCGGCGACTTCGTCTTTGTTGCCTGCCACAACAATATCTACACATGGGAGGTAATAACAGAAAATCTGGCAAAATATACCGGCGAACGTTTGCAAGGTCCGCACCGGCCAACTACTCTCATTGGTGAAAGAGCATGTGCGAGAAGTGAGCTCAATGCGCGTATCGGCGTGTGGCCATTTTTTGGTCAGCGGCTCGCTCGATGGCGTGCTCAAAGTGTTCCTGACAGCCACTCTGATCGCCGAACGGCAACAGAACACTGTGCCTGCTCCGCTGCACACCTACTTCGCCCACACTTTGGCCGTCACCGACTCGTTCGTGTCACGATGTTCGCAACAGCCGCGCATTCTGTCCACATCCAACGACCACAGTGCAGTACTCTATTCACTATCAGCCCGACAGGTAATAAAACATTTTGTTTTTGATCACAGTTTGGGGCTGAAATCTGTTCGTTCTCACAGATCCTGCTTCGGATCACCGCCGATTTGCCGCTGAACGCATGTTGCATGGATGCTGTGGAAACGCGCATTTTTCTGGGTGCAAACAACGGAGCAATTCGCACTGTGGACATTTGCAAAGAGGTGTGGCAATCCGCCCGCTTTCAACATTTCAACAATGTGCCCAAAGACCTTTCTCAGTTCAAGAACAAACAGTTCATCACATCGAAGTCCAACAACCGCCAGTCAGGACCCTTCGAGCAGCAGCACAGCGCTGCCGTCACAGCATTGTGCGTGAACACAGACGGAACACGGCTGGCTTCGGGCGACGGCACAGGCACCTACTGCATTTGGGACGCCGCCAATGGGCAGTGTTTGCGCAGTGGACGAATGAATGGTGGGTGAGTGGGTAGTTGGACCCTATTGCCTTAAACTATGTTCAGAGGAGAGAGATTATCTTGAGAAGTTTCAGGTCCAATCAGTGTTCTTTCGTTTCTCCTTGACTGGCCGCTTCCGCAACAAAATGAAGTGGCAACGAACGAATCGGTGGAGATGACTCCACTGGTTGCGAGCTTTCAAAGGCAAATGCCTTTCAAGCGATCGCTAAAAGTGGTCAAGCATTTTGCGGATCCAGAAGAGGTCAAAGATGAAGTATGAAAAATTTTGGGGGTTCCCTGAATTATAATTCTTAGCGCGCTATGCAAGAACTCTTCGATGAACTGCTGAGCAATGTGAACAAAGGCGCATTTGATTCAACAGCGGTTGTGGCGGGATCCAGCAAACAGGTTCACAGAACACAGAGGTTTTTTATAGTTTTCTCTTTTTGCAGAGTCAAAAGCCCAACGGTGTCGCCTCATCAATGATGCCATCGCGCAGCTTGAAGAGACCACTCGCAACAGAGCCACTCGACCAAATGCCCACTTCTTCGAGTAGCAGTGCGCAGCAAAATGAAGAGACAAACGAAGAGCAGGATGCACTGGCCGGGCTGGATGAGGTGGACCTGAGACAGCGGGTGCGCGCGCTGGAACACGAATTGACTCGAGTGGTGCAACTGAACAAAGAGTTGTACACGTTCGCCACCAATTTGGCACTGGAGGTGGGACACGAACGCAGCAGCAGATAGAAGTTGCATTGAAGAGTGCCAAGTCAATTGTTATTGTTGTTACCTATATTTTATTTTTTAAAAATGCTATTAGAAGGACTGCCTGAATGGGGCCCAACGTGGTTGAACCTAATTCAAACCTAGTAGTGGAATTTTGGAGAGGGAAGTGTCATTGAATTCCATTTCCCTTTGACCCACGCTGCATTGAAAAGGACTGGCCCAGAGTCCTCTCGCTCATCGCTATTGCGCGGCGATCGATTGGCCAGCGCAGCCCTTTGCGGTCAGAGCAAACACAAGACTTGGACAAAATCCTTCCTTCTTCGCGCGGGTGGACACGACGAAAAATGTGCTGGACGAGGAGGACCCGGCAGCAGACCCATTTTCTTCGAGCGCCACAGCACTTTTTCCATCGTACAGCGCGGCCATCTCCTTTCCTCGAAGCAAAAGGAAGAAGTCAAAGTCCCGGAGACCGGTCCTTTCTCTCCCCTTTTCTCTTTTATTAACGCTTTTGTGGTTCTCCAGATGGGAGGATCCCACAGCAAGTCAGTGAAAGTAGACGCTCGGCCCTTGTTTTATTTATCCATGAATCTTGATTGGAGGACCTGCTGGGCCAAGTATTGTGTTTCTGGGATGGCCCACCTTCGTCCCCCAGCTCTTTGTATAAGAGCGTTTCCAGATTGCGCAGAGCACAAAATCCTATTACGCTTTCTCATTTACAGCGGAACAACAAATAATCAACTTCTCCCAACAATGATTAATCAACCTCGTATTTCAACTTTATTTTCCGAGAATTTACACATCACCATTCTACTTAGGGTGTAACAAAAGTTCTGAGCCCTTTCCGAAAAATAAAATAAATTATTTATTAAAATTCAAAAATAAACAAATTA